>NW_020871357.1:212731-215231 GCF_003789085.1 Penaeus vannamei | reverse complement strand
ATATATCATATATATATATATATATATATATATATATATAGTATATGTATATAATATATATATATATATATATATATATATTATAATTATATAATAGTTGTATGATACACACACACACACACACACATGTACACGACTACACACACAGAATATATATATATATATATATATATATATTATATTTATTGGTATATCTATTATATATATATAACTTATATAATACATATGTATTATAATATTTTATATATATGTATAGTTATATATAGAGATATATAGACATATCACATACACACTATATTATATACATACATATACACACACACACATACATCACACACACACACACACACACACACACACAACACACAGCACACACATATATAGTATATAGTATTAATTATATATATATACATATATTAATATATATATTATATATATTTAGATATATATTATATTTATATATGTTATAGATATATATTATACAACATATATATTAATATAGTAGTATATAGTATATATATATATATTAGTTATTATATACTATAATATTAACATATACTATACATATGTATATATATATATTATATTATATATATATATATATGTATATATATATATATAGTATATACTTATAATATATATATATGTATATATATTATATTACATATACTATATATAGTATATATATAATAATATAATATATAACATATATATATAGTATATAGTATATATATATTTATATATAGTATTAGAGTATATATATAATATTATACATATATATTAGTAATATATTATATATATATTATATATATTAATATATTATTATAATATGATATAATAATATATATACTATATATATATATAATATATATATAGATAGATAGAGTAGATAGATATCATATCTATACAAATACATATATACCACAAATATCAACACACACACACACACAGACACACAAGCCGTTAATATGTCTGCATATTTTACTTTGCTTTCCTTTCTTTCTTTCCTTTTCTTTCGCTCACTGGCTGGTGCTTCTCCTCTGCCTCAAAGCCTTCGAGAGAAATGCGTCAAAAACTTCAATAAGCACTTCTCTTATCCGGATCTGTGAGGTTGGGTGTTAGGGGAACAGCCTTATTGGCGTCTGCAATGATTGCCCTTTGGCCGGGTTTGTGCTTAGAAATGACAGTTGTTGTATCCTATGTATTTTCTTATCCGCAATCTTTAATTAAGGTATTGTTTGAAATGCACTGAAACATAGAAATTCTTCCAATTAACAAATAATTAACATTTTATATGAAATTTGAATTCGTACAATGCTAAAAATGTCTGCATCAAATGTTGGAAACAAAGCAAATGAAACTGTTAAAATATTTCGGCAAGGAAAGATTAAACTTAAGCCACAGTCCCTGCTAATTAGAAACAATAATACAAGGCTTTATTTCTTAATCTGAACAGGTTTATTTCTCCCCCTTTTCAATGCTCGCTTGAGTATATCTAATTTCAACAGTATTGTTAAAGAGTTCATAAATTTGGATTAATACCATAAAGTGCTAGCGATATTTGCGGCGGTGGTAATTCCCCTGGATGTGATGCAATATCAGCTAATGAAATTAAGCAATTATCATGAGCCAATTTTGTCTAAACCGGTAATTGTTGCTTGCTTTTAATTGCTGAACACTTTTTTTTTTTGTACACAGAGTGCGAAGGGCTTAATTTTGTAAGGTATTTTAGAGAGATACTTCAGTTTTAATACCTCATGAATACTTTCCCGGTTGAATTGATGTTACTGCAACATTTAGCTTGAGTGTAGTTTTGTATTTGGTATACTTTCTTGAAAATCTTGAGGGATTTGCGTTAAAGCATATTACAAAGACGTACAGATTTATCATAGCAACACGTCTTTGAGAACATATACTCTGAACATTTAACTGATAATAATTCATATATTTTCTTGTGATGATTACATTACAGTAATATTTCTGCACACATTGGACAGATGAAACACAACACATTGACTTTCGATTGGTTTGAAGTCGCGCAGACTTACACACCTTGTACTGCGATGAAGCAGACAACGCTTCCAATTTTAGCAGACCAAGTTCCGGCAAAGGGGCTTGAACAGCTGCTTGGTCGCTATATTGAGTGATTTTTTATTCATTATTCGGCTGAGAGTCAGTTTCCAAATAAATTTCAGGGAGTCTTAACATAGTACTGTTTTCCCTCAGAGCATTCCAACTTCCCAAGAATTTATTAAGAGAGAGAGAATAAAGGAGAAATGTGGTCAAAGTGGGGAGGATGACAACGTCACTTATAGTTCTAGGTTTTATTAGTGTTAGATACATTGTACAGAGGAAAGCGTATTAGTCTTTGGTCCAACTTGCATAGACGAGCACATTGTTGTGACGTGAACCTGAAGAGACCAAGGAAAGGCTCTCGTCTGTAGAGAGATAGAGAAAAAATAAATAAATCACATGAAATGCTACTTCTCCACGGCATCCT
>NW_020871357.1:182023-184523 GCF_003789085.1 Penaeus vannamei | reverse complement strand
TCTACGCACTTTTTTGGTGGCGCTGCAAAACATTTGGCATGTTTAGTCATTGGGTATTTAAATCATGAGAGTAAATACATTTATAAGCTCAAAATAGCAATAATCAACAAAGCTCAAAATACATTTTCATTAAATGTACCATTTTTTCCAGGGTCTGTACCCCCTGCAACTAATTTACATACATACATGCATACATACATGTTTACACACACACACACACTCATATACATGTATGTGTGTGTGTGCATAACTATCTAATTTTGTGCCTGACGACGTGTGTAAGAGTGTTTGTGAAGTCTAAGCACTCTTATTGTAAAGGTTTTTGCTTACCCATACTATTGTTTTACAGAAATTATTCACTTATGTTTTATCTTATTATTATTATTATTATTTTTTTTTTTTTTTACAGAAATTAATTTACTTATTACTAATATATATATATATATATATATATATATATATAATATATATATATATTATATATATATATATATTATATATATATATATATATATATATATATATATAATATATATATATATATATATATATATATATTATATATATATATATATATATATATATTTATATTATTATATTTTATATATATTTATATATATATTATATATATATTAAGTATATATATATATATATATATAATATATATTATATTATAGTATATATTTATATTTATATATATTTATTTTTTTTTTTTTTTTTTTTTTTTTTTTTTTCATTTACTTTTTTTTCACAGAAATTCATTAACTAATAATAAAAACAACAAAATCAAATTTTATTATTATCCTTATTATTATTATTATTATTATTATTATTCATGATTATGAATTATCATTTTATTATTTTATTATTATTATTATTATTATTATTATTATTATTATTATTAATATCATCATTATTATTATTATTATTATTATCATTATCTTTTTTTACAGAAATTCATTCACTTATTAAATCATCTTGTCAACGGCTCGTTTTTTTTCTGATATTCTCCTAATTGTACAGGTAACTATAGGTAGCTCAGCCATTAATGGATTTATAGGCCTACCTGGAAAGTACATTTTCAAGGTCACCGTTTCTGCTCTTCTTCCGGTTAAAAAAAGGGTTAGACTTGTATGTTTATTGTCTTTTTTCTCCTTTATTCTTATCTTCTTTTATCTATTTTTTCTTTCTTTTTTATTTATTTATTTTTTGTTTGTTTTTTTGTCTGGATCTAAGAAGTATTAATATTGTCTACCATCATTATCTTTTTAGTGTAATCAAATTTGAATACAGAGATACACTCCCTGACACAATACAAGTACACAGGAACACCAACAAATGCAAACGGATACTAACATTAACAACTACATGTTAGCATTAATGACACACGCAATCACTAACAAATAAATACTAATACTAACAAATACACACTAACACCAACAAATATACACTAACACTAACAAATACATACAGTCATTAACCAATGGGTACAGTACTAATACATTAACGCTAATACTGATAAATAAACACTAACTCTCACAAATATATGCTAACACTAACAAATACACACTAGCGCTAAGCAATACACGCTAACAATTGCAAATGCATACTAGCATTATTGAATTCTCACTAACGCTAACAAATACACACAAACACTAACATTTACACACAAACACTAACAAACACACACTAATAGATATACATTAACACTAACATTTACACACAAACACGAACAAATACACACAAACACAAACAAGCATACACTAACAAATACACACTAACACCAACAAATACACACAAACAAAAAACAAACACACACTAACAAAAATATACGAACAGATCCTCATCCCCCGCCCTCCGCCCCCCCCCCCCAACCACACAGGTAAAAAAGCAATTTCTCTTTTTTTTTCTTTAACAGTACTTTTTCCTCCTCCAGTAGACCCGGGATGTGGTTTAGGGCTGTTTTCCTGTGTGATGAGCCTGGTGTTGTATCTTAATCCACGTGATAAACCTCTCTGGCGTTTTTTTTTTTTTTTTTTTTTTTTTTTTTGGGGGTCTTTTGTTGGTGTTCTGGTTCGTTCTGGTTTGTATTTCTCTTTATTTTTTTTGTTTGTGTCTTTGTTTATTATCCTCTGCTTTTATTTTTTTTTAGGCGTGGGAAAAGTTTGATGTTTAAGTTTCATAGAGCAACAATGATGGTATTAGGAATGCTAATGATGATGATGTTGATTATAACAATGATATTGATTATAATTATGATGATGATGTGGCAACAAAACACAAAGTTCAAAGAAATTACTCTATAATGACAATTATGTTATTGATGATGATGTGCATAAAATAATGATGTTAAGAAAGGCATTAACGAAACTGCAACGAAAAGGTGATGGTAATGATGATAATAACAAAAATATTGATGATAATATTACCAACAACAACAATAATGATGATAACGATAATAACAGCAATGATAACAATAGTGATAATGATAATAATAATC
>NW_020871357.1:132157-142157 GCF_003789085.1 Penaeus vannamei | reverse complement strand
ATTATCCCAGTGAAAGATCCCAAATCCCTTTTCCTGACAACCCGCCTTAAAATCGTTTCGAAGGAAGAGAATGTCTTTCGAAAGCGTCGTTTGCTTCTCAGCCGCTGATTCGGCCTCCCAGCCTCCTCACGCCGGCAACACGGAGGGCGTGCACACCCAGAGGGCGGCGCTGCACGTGTCGAAGCAGCACTTCTCCGACGGCCTGCAGGTGGAGTCGTTGAGGCACGTCCTCGGGGCGCTCCTGCTGGCGGCGCAGTCCTTCCTCAGGGTAGGGCAGACTCCGGGGTGGACTGGGGGGAAAGGAAAATGTTTCCTGGGATTTTCTTCTTGGAGTGTGCTCTGTATGTTTTATTATTATTGTTGTTTAACTTACATTCTAAGCCTGAAATTTCATCGTTACTACCACATTGTTAAATGAGAATTGGTTCTTGAAATGCAATTAGTTTTGTCTTCGTGAATATTTTCACTCTTAAAAAAAAAAAAATAAATAAAAAGTAAGCCCCAGGAAAAGACTGCCTTTGTATAAGATAAAGGAATAATGGCATTCTGAATCTGTTTTCCAGATCACAAAGGATATTCTCCGTCTAATCCCGAACCTGATTCCATAAAAAGAACATGACGTCAGAGCAGTGACGAGCACGTACCTGCCCCTTTGCCGGTGAGCTGGACGATGAACCCCGCAAGGCCAGACCCTCCAACCACGCCAGACCCGGACCTCTGGCCGAGCGAGGAGGGCCTCTTGATCCCGTGGGACATGTACCCCGTGGTGGATCCGGAAGCTAGGCCGCTCGAGGTGAAGGCGAAGAGGGACCCCTGGGAGCCGGACGCCGAGAAATGGGCGCCGACCGGTGAGTCATAGCTGTCGCTGGAGGAGGACGGGTTTTCTGTGGCCGCGTCGGGGTCGTCTGAAGGAAACTGGACGTTCGGGTCAGATTCGAATCGGTTGTCTGTGATTGAATCGTATTTGTCGAAGGCCGAAGATTGGTTTTCTGTTTCTGAGTCAGTGCTGCCAGAAAATTGGCTGTCAGTAGATGTGAATTGTGTGGCCGTTGAGTCTAAATTGTCAGATGGCGAAAACTGGCTAAATGTAGATGAAAATTGGTTGTTTTTAGACGAGTCATAGTCATCAAATGAAGAGTCTCTTCTGTTGTCATTGTCTATTGGTACGAACTGGTTGAGTGAAGACGAAAACTGGTTGTCTGCAGCTGAATCTGATGAGAACAGATTGTCTAATTCATGGTTGTCAGAGGATGAAAATTGGTTTGTTGTAGATGATAACTGATGTCCTGTAGACGAATATTGGCTGTCTGCAACTGAGTCATCATAATCAGGAGATGAAAACTGGCTATCGGCAGGGGAATCATAATCCACTGGAAATTGGTTAGTAGTGAAAGAAAACTGGCCTCCTTCAGTCGAAAATTGGTTATCTGTTGCTGAGTTGTCGCTGTCAGATGATAAGTAATTTTCGTCCGTGGAAAACTGGTCGGTTGCAGATAAGAATTGGTCGTCTGAAGTTTGGTCAGAGGCAGCAGAGTCATGGTCGTCAGGAGATGAAAATAGATCTTGGGCGTCTGTGTAGCTGTCTGTCGAAAGAAGGGGGTTGTTAGATTCGGTTAAACGGGTACCTGGAGCGTGAATATCCGTAGAAGAGAGCCGGTGTGAGTCATGGTCGTTGGCATCGAATTTTTGTGAATCAGTAGAAGAAAAGTCAAAAGCTGTAGCTGCTCCTTGGACTCCTGTTGGCAGATCTTGACTGTCAGCAAGCAAGTCATAGTCACCATCGACTGTTGAACCGAAGTTGATAAAAGCTGTACTATGAAGGCCGGTGGATGGATCTTGGATATTAGTGATTAAGCCATGATTTGCTGTGGCTGGATCTCCCTCGGTCTCTTCGTGGAATCGTCCAGTTCCTGCATTTGCTGTGATGACACTAGCCTGTTTTGTAGGGGTACCTGATGTTGCAGAAGCGCTAGTATCTAACGGAACTCCAAAAGATGGCTCCGTTGTGCTAGAATAAGAACCATGAATGCCATAATTGTGTCCAGACTGTGATTCTTCTGTGCCGTGTTGCAAATCGTGGGTTATACTTTGCACTCCAGTAGCAGAACCATGGGAGTACCTTGATGGTCCGAGGGAATCTCGCGAATTGGGAAGAAAAGCGTCAGCTCTGTTGAAATTACCTGAATTTTCTTGTGCATCAGAAGCAGAAGCAAAGATGCCCTGGTGGATGCCATGTGCTGCTTCTTGGGTGTCATAATCGACATTGGCACCTGGGAATTCTGTCTGGAAACTCTGCTCCTGATTAGTAATAGAAGGACCAAGCTCAGCAGAATGAAGGCCAGAGAATCCCTGTGTTTTAGCAGGGGAGTTGTGGATATTACTTTGCTGGTCTACAATAGCTCTTTGAACACTGGGTGAGCTATCTGACACTGATGCCAATTCTCTTGTGTCAAGGAGCTTGACTTTGAGCCATTGAATGTTAACAGAGGCATCAGGGATCCCAGACTGTGTGTTTGGTTGCTCACTGTAGGAAGATTCCTGGGTATCATAATCTTGATTACTAGAAAAGCCAGTATCAAAATGGAAGTCAGGGGCTGACGTCTCTGAACCACTCAGTGAAAAACTGACATCAGACTGAACACCAGAAGAGGGTACTACAGCCTGCACTGAAGAATCACTTGTTCCAACCTGGAATTCGCTTGGGCAAGTGACTTTCTGGCGCAGGAGATTGCCAGTAGATGAAGAAATAGGTGGAATGCAGGTTTTGTTACTACCGGGGAAGTAGACAAGAATGTGGTGGAGTCATCAGTATGATAATCATAATCAAACTGGGATGCAGATGATGAAGCTGGTATGTCACCTAATATTGGTGCTTGAGTGCTAGAGAAGAAACGTTAGTGGCAGCTTGATATGCATTTGATGATCCAGTGTTTGAACTAGAACTACCAGTGCTTGCTGCAGATCGTTCGGTGGCACTTGCAAAATTTTTGTGTTGGATGGGAAGCCGACAGACCCTTGGGTTTTTGAAAGAGTTAGAAGTGCCAAAAGTAGAAGAAGCTTGAGTGGTGTCTCGGATTCCAAATGAAGTTTTCCTGGTTTCCGGCATCAGAGGCATCAGTGTTCAACAGAAATTCAGGACTCTGGGTCTTAATTTTTTGCTGAAAATTCAAGAAGTCTGTAGTAGTTGCACCTGAATCTTCATTTTCACTTTGGAAATCGAATGAGTGTTGCTGTGGGCCAGTTGATGAAATGTCACCGTCAGCTCTGGACTGGGACTGCTGAAGATCAGTCAAGCTGTGTTCGCCATTCTGGTACGTCTGTGATCCAGTTTCAAGTTGAATGGAGGAATCCTGTGTCCCAACAGAGTGATCTAAATAATCAAGATCAATAGGAGTGACAGCAGTAACGGCGCTCCTGAGTATCAGGCTGAAAACTCACAGCTATGGATTGTGTGTGCTTGTCTGGAAATGAAAGGAAGCAAAGCCAAAATCTTTGTGGCTTTGCAGGTCTTGAGTATTTGATGCTAATGTGTCCTTGCCAGAAAGAAGTCCATGAGTACCAGCTGTTGATATTTTGGGGCCAGGTTGTGTGTTCAATTCTTGTGGTGTTTGGCTTGGAGCAGAATTCACATCCGTGTGAATATGAGAGAATGACTTATGAGTGCTGCCTTCCGGGGCAAAGGTTGTGGACTGGAAGTACACAGTGGAGGCAGCAGTACTTGACCCTGGATTATCAGTGGTAAATTGAACACCAACACTTGGTGGAGTAACCGTACTTCGGTTAGGAGTGGTGACAATGATTGATGGAGAATCTTGTGTGTTTACCGGAGACCCAGAGCCATGAGGTCTGATACCGGCAGAAGTACCAGCAGCGGACTGGGACCCTTGACTTCCTTGCTCCTGTGAGAAAGATCCTTGGCTGTCGGCAGGAGAGAGCTGAGTGCTGAACGGCGCTCCCTCGTTTCCGGCAGAAGACGCGTGAGCGCCGGGGGTGGGCACCTGACCCCCGGCGAAGAGCGAGTGGAAGTCAAAGGAGGGCGCTTGGCCTCCGGCTTGGAAATTGAAGGGGAATTTGTTTCCGCTGTTCCCGAAGAAAGCAGCCCCGCTATTGGAATTATCTCCAGAAAAAAAACCTGAAACAAAAATATAAATAACCATGTTTTTTATGTTAATCATTATTATTTTTTAAATGAATTTCAACAGTGACCCTTAACTGCAGCTTCTAGGTATTACACATCAGTATATCATACATTTCTGCAGTTTATATTTATGTAAACAAAGTTAATGTATACCTTGGGCATTATTCACTATTCATCTATCACTCCATATATTTAAATCAGCAACTTAAGGTCTGTTTATCAAACTTCCTACGAAGGTCCCCAAAACCCACCCAGAGAAAGACGAGGAAGACGAGTGATCCGCCGAGGAAGACGACGAGTTGGAGGAAGAGTGACTGAAGTTGAAGCCGTTCCCGGTGGAAGTGTAGTTGCCTGAGGCGGAGTTCTGGTTGGAGGACGAGGAGGAGTTGGACGAGGTGGAGTTGGAGTGGAAGGAGAAAGCCAGGCGCGGGGGTGTGGCAATTCTTCCTTGTGGAGGAGAGTCGGCCAGGCGGAGCACGCTGCCACCAACGCCAGGGTCACGGTACCCACGCGCACTGCGGGAGCACACAGGGCATGACGCTCGCACGATTCTCATGAATGAACTAACGCACCGTGGCGTAGATGCCATGGGGGTTAAAACTATATCCGATTTTCCGAATGCATTGGAATATTTACTTATCAATAGCATGAGGGTCTTCTAGTAAAGCAATGAGTTGGATGAACAACATAGTGAGTGTAAAGCTAAGAAAATTAAAATGCAAATTATAGAAAAGCGAACGAAAATATCAAATATTTGTGAGTGGCAGGCTCATGTGTGGTTTTGTGCATGACGTAATCATACCATGCTGGAGAACAATGAGACATGCTCAGGGTCGTCTGGAAACTGATAAACCAATAAAAAGAAAAGCAATGATTTTTTCATGCCTGGGAATACATTCAGATACAAACACAGACAAAATCACATACATTCATGCATGCATAAATGCAAATATACATGCATATATATATATATATATATATATATATATATATATATATATATATATATATATATGTGTGTGTGTGTGTGTGTGTGTGTGTGTGTGTGTGTGTGTGTGTGTGTGTGTGTGCATAGACATATATATATATATATATATATATATATATATATATATATTATATATATATATATATGTATTTATACATATATATATATTATAATATATATGTATATATATTATATATTATATATATATATATATATATAATATATATATATATATATATATATATATATATATATAGTATATATATATATATACGCATGTGTGCGTGTGTGTGTGTGCATATATATATATATATATATATATATATATATATATATATATATATATATATATATATATATATGTATGTATGGATGTATATATATGTATATATATATATATTATTATATATATGTATATATGTATATATGTATATGTATAATATATGTATATATATAAATATATATGCAGACATATATACATGTATATATATATATATATATATATATATATTATATATATATATATATAATATATATATATTATTATATGAATGTGTGGATATACACACATATATATATGCATACATTCACATGTGTTTTTCATTGTTTTCCTTTATCACACACGCAAACACGAGCAGCCACACGCACGTCAGCAGGAAGGTCCCTGCAAACGCCACAACCAATAACGCGATTCCCTTCCGCAGAGCCGTTATTAAAGGAGATAAATCCTCTTTTCTCTGCCCTGAGAGAGCACTAGGAACACACTGGCACTTACTACTGGATTCTTTACGCTGCGTCCGGGTGCCTGGGCGTGTTGGCAGTCGGCCGTGCACTGTGCCATGCTTTAACGGGTTGACCTTTATATACCTTCGTCACACCTTGTCAGCCGCAACGGAAATCGTCTACGCCTTGCGAAGACGCCGTGACTCATTTCACGTTTTCAAATCTTCGTCGGTTTCTGCATATCGTTAAATATTCCTTAAATTTTTTTCGGGTTCGAGTTCCTGCTCTTAGCTGAGATATCGTTTAGCAGAAATGATGCAATACGAATGCAACGGAAGGATTTTAAAGTTGCCTGTCATGAAGGTCTTCAGAGCAACAAGCATGAATGCCAAACCTGTTAAACAAATCTGAAACAAATCACGATTAATACATTGAAATAAAAGATTTCCAAACAGTCATGCTGAATTCACGTTTAAAATGTTACAATCACATCCGGAATCTCGATCATGTATATTTGTGTTCCTAGAAATGAATAAGAATTAATTTCCCTTGGTGTAAATACGTCGTTAGGCTTCAACAATGCCCCCGCTCATTCCAAAAGTAAATGTCATTTAGTGTAAATAAGAAAAATCATTTAAACATAACGGGCAAGTTCTTTTCAGGAGGAAGTAATTTCGTCGAAATGAGGTCGTCACGGAATCTCGAGGACGAGTGATCAGCGAAACCATTACGAGGAGGCTCTCGTTAGGCCGATTAATATCGTTTTTTTTTTCGTTCCGTCTCTGTTTCTCTATATCTTGGACATATCGGCTTCTCCCCTCTACATCTCATACATATCGGCTACACTCCTCTGTATCTTAGACATATCGGCTACTCCTCTCTATATCTCATACATATCGGCTACACTCCTCTATATCTTGGGCATATCGGCTACACTTCTCTATATCTTAGATATATCGGCTGCACTCCTCTATATCTTAGACATATCGGCTGCACTCCTCTATATCTTAGACATATCGGCTACACTCCTCTATATCTTGGACATATCGGCTACTCCTCTCTATATCTCATACATATCTGCTACACTCCTCTATATCTTGGGCATATCGGCTACACTCCTCTATATTTTGGACATATCGGCTACTCCTCTCTATATCTCATACATATCGGCTACACTCCTCTATATCTTGGGCATATCGGCTACACTCCTCTATATCTTGGACATATCGGCTACTCCTCTCTATATCTTGGACATATCGGCTACACTCCTCTATATCTTGGACATATCGGCTACTCCTCTCTATATCTCATACATATCGGCTACACTCCTCTATATCTTGGCATATCGGCTACACTCCTCTATATCTTGGACATATCGGCTACTCCTCTCTATATCTCATACATATCGGCTACACTCCTCTATATCTTGGGCATATCGGCTACTCCTCTCTATATCTCATACATATCGGCTACACTCCTCTATATCTTGGGCATATCGGCTACTCCTCTCTATATCTCATACATATCGGCTACACTCCTCTATATCTTGGACATATCGGCTACTCCTCTCTATATCTCATACATATCGGCTACACTCCTCTATATCTTGGACATATCGGCTACACTCCTCTATATCTTGGACATATCGGCTACTCCTCTCTATATCTCATACATATCTGCTACACTCCTCTATATCTTGGGCATATCGGCTACACTCCTCTATATCTTGGACATATCGGCTACTCCTCTCTATATCTCATACATATCGGCTACACTCCTCTATATCTTGGGCATATCGGCTACACTCCTCTATATCTTGGACATATCGGCTACTCCTCTCTATATCTCATACATATCGGCTACACTCCTCTATATCTTGGACATATCGGCTACACTTCTCTATATCTTGGACATATCGGCTACACTCCTCTATATCTTGGACATATCGGCTACACTTCTCTATATCTTAGACATATCGGTTACACTTCTCTATATCTTAGACATATCGGCTACACTCCTCTATATCTTGGACATATCGGCTACACTTCTCTATATCTTAGACATATCGGTTACACTTCTCTATATCTTAGACATATCGGCTACACTCCTCTATATCTTGGACATATCGGCTACACTCCTCTATATCTTGGACATATCGGCTACTCCTCTCTATATCTCATACATATCGGCTACACTCCTCTATATCTTGGACATATCGGCTACACTTCTCTATATCTTAGACATATCGGTTACACTTCTCTATATCTTAGACATATCGGCTACACTCCTCTATATCTTGGACATATCGGCTACACTTCTCTATATCTTAGACATATCGGTTACACTTCTCTATATCTTAGACATATCGGCTACACTCCTCTATATCTTGGACATATCGGCTACACTTCTCTATATCTTAGATATATCGGCTACACTCCTCTACATCTCGGACATATCGCAGACTCCCTATCTACTTTTCTGATGACGGAGAGTCTACTGGCCTTTTTGTTAAAGTTGCGACCCCATGAACATTCATTATACAATGCATATACACAGAAATAAATGAATATCTATGTGTGTGTGTGTGTGTGATAGCTAGATAGATATGCATTTATTTCTATGTATATGGATGTCTGTGTATCCGAATGCTCATCTTATCGGACCTCCCACAATTTTAACGCACTGGCCGTATAACACAGCTCCACAGAATCAGAAGTGTCATCTTGGAGCATGCAAGTCACCCACCCTTGTAATGCCACCGTGTCCTTTGGCAACTGTAGGTACAGTAATCCAGGAATATTCTCGAGTGATCATAAGTGGAAAATTCAACACGAGAGATTTTTCATTTATCCCTCCTCTCGCTGGGTAGACGAGTAGATAGACAAGTGCAAAAGATTTTTTTTTTCTCGGTCCCTCCTCCTTGTTTATGTTTTTATATCCTTATTATTCTGTGAAGGTTTGTTTATTGATTCATGTTTTATTTGTTTATATTTGTATGTTTATTTATACCAGGGTCGCTACAATGTCATCGAACATAGAGCCAATTGCATAGCTTTAAATGTATATTATTTTGTCCTTATATGTCTGTGCGGATGTGGGAAGTGAGATTGCACATAACAATACACTGAGGTACATGTCTGCTTATGTTTGATCAAGAGTGTGTTTGTATTTTATGTAAGTGTGCGTATGATTTTATATGTTTGTGTGTGTACTGACGTGCAGGTGAATGTGTTTAATGCGCTTCTTTTCGTCTATTAAATGCATTGTTTGTTTATGTATGTACCTGCGTGTGTGTGTGTGTGTGTGTGTGTGTGTGTGTGTGTGTGTGTGTGTGTGTGTGTGTGTAGGATTATATATAATTAACTACCGATCATCCTTTCCTTATTCAGATAAACCTTCAGATAATGAATGCCACAGAATACCCCTTTTCGCCCTTTTCATCTCAATGATTTTTTTACAAACATCTGCCCAGTCACATTCCCTGGAACTGGGTAGACGTGAAGCTTCCTGGTCCCAATATCTTTCCTTGGTGAAAGAAAGCTTCGGGAGGTGAGTCATTCTCCTAAAATATAATAATAGATAAATAAAAGAATAAAAATAAATAAATAAAAGAATAAAATAAATAAGTAAAAGACCAAAAATAAATAAATAAAAGAATGAAATAAGATAAATAGATAGACCTAAGTTGACCTGCAAATAGACGCAACCTGATTTTAAAATATATGGTGGTTTACTAACTTTATTTTATAATGGCGAAAGAAAAGGATTTTTCTTTATCCATCACACCGGTGCCCCTTCTTGTTTCACAACCGTAATCCTTTACAATCGATTTATTAAATAATTTCACTTTCAATCATTAGTCATAGTCTTCCTTCATAATCTAATGTTTGAATCAATTTCATTTAAATATTTTTTCCTCATACTTCCGTTCTGAAAATTATTTCATTTTCGATGACTCCTCAGACATTTCCTCTGTCCTTGGCTAAATTTATCTGTGTGCCTTGCTTCACTAGTACAAGTTTCATACAAAGGAGAGAGGAAAAAAATAGATTGCGACATCCTCCTATGGAACAGACTTGTACCGGTTCCAAGAATGTATGACGTCAGCGCTACTCTCCTTTGCATGTTTCATCAACTCGGGAACACGCGCG
>NW_020871357.1:102157-104657 GCF_003789085.1 Penaeus vannamei | reverse complement strand
TACAGAAAATTTTTGAAAATAAGAAATGAATAACATCAGTAATTATCAAAATGATAAAAAGACATGACATACAATAAAATGTTTTGTGTTATATAGGCAACTTGTTCCACAATAACTTATACCCTTAAAACATGACATATAGAAAAGGATACATCTCATTTCCTACTTTATGTACTGTATATACATACATACAACCATGTGTGTTTTTATGTGTAAAGGCAAGTTTAATCTTATCTGTAAAAGACTGAATAAAACAGCAATATATGAACTCCCTATCAGCTGAAATTGCAGATATAAGATATACAACTAGTTCATACTTGTACATTCATATCAGAAAATGAAATTCTACTTGATCAACAGCACACAGCAAAAAATTCCAATGCTTATTCTAAGTACATGTTGAGAAGACTGGACTGGTTATTACAGCAACCTCAAAAATCCTCTGATATTCTAAAACAGCAGAATAACACACTATTTGTAACCAGTAATGACCAAATGTTCATATTCTCCAAAAATGATAAACAAATCAAGATTAACTGCAAATATACCCAAATCATCAACCTGTTCAACAGTGCAATTATCGATTTGAGGGCAGAGAAGGTCGCCAGTTGACGTAATCATGGAATCAAAGATCTACCGAGTATTTATGGTACATATTTTCTTAAGTTTATGAACAGTTAAACCTTTCCATGAAAATTCCATATGCAGAAGTGAAGCTAAAAAAAAAAAAAAAAAAAAAAAAAAAAAAAAAAAATAATAATAATAATAAATAAATAAAATAAACTTTGGAAATAAAACTGCAGCCACCCAGAAAACCTCATAAAACAAATTCATTTGTAAAGCTATGTCCCATGAATGTATACAATACACACTCTTGTCTGCATTAGGAATATACAGTGATGTTCTTGATAAGTAATCTGATATTCAACATGAAATATCAAAACAAAATCCATTTCGTATATCAGCTGCCATACACCAACACAGCAAATGTTTGAAATATGCATACAAATAGCCTTCACAGCATGATAAAAAATGAAATATATAAACTGCTTTAATTGCACTTCTGCCTTCTATAATGCTCCTATAAAACATAAACCACAATACGTGATCGATTCCTGTCAAAAACATGACAAAAAAATACTAAAGGGTTAGGGTTCATACCCCCAAAACAGCATAATTATACATTCAAATTACATTGTTATGAATTAGGTATATTCAAGAACATTCAATTCACTATGAAATGGAGTTCAATATACATTTTCAAACAAAATACTAATACAAATAAGTGTGTCCTAGTTATACAAATCATAAAACCCAATGTTTCTTACATACACACTGTTTTATTTTCTCATGCAAATTTCACAAATATTCTCTGAAGTTGGGTGTGATCTAGCCTAACATATAAATGTAAATCATCCATAATCTGCTATGATATACACAAATTCAGATGCTTTGAAGCAACAACCAAATATAAAAGGAATGACATACTTTTCACAGAACTAAATCTGCAACCCCTTGTATACATTTACAGACTGACTCACAGATATTCAAAAGTGAGCCTGAGTAATGTAGATCCTTTAAAATGTGTTTACACCTATGCTTATGGCTAACAACGATCATAATCTTTAAAAGATCTAAATATGATATCATTTACCTCAAACAGCAGGAATCATACTGCCAGTACTGTACATCTATTTTATCATTAAACATAGGAAGGACACTTATATGTGATAATATAATGTTTTATAAACTACCTCTATCATACTAATACATCATTTATTTACTTTTTATGTATGATATCACTTTAAACTCTATTAGGATCTTGGAACGTCTTCAAGACAAAAACTTTTTCTTTCTAATGACAAACCATCTTTACATACTAATATTTACCCTTTCCTTCAGCCTTTCTCAAATATTTTTTTATTGCTGTGGAGATATTCTGCAAAAAAAAATTCTTTCCTACTGAAGATTTCTTCTTCTTTTTCTTTTTCTTAACATATAGAAATCAAAACATACAAACTACCAAAGCCTCTTTCTGTTTTAGGCTAATATAAAAATTATTTTGTAAATCTAAAAATATAAGGAAAGATTCTTCTAGAAAGGGTGCTGTTCCTGTGTGCAGGCTACTTTCCCTTTCTATCTACTAAGTCTGTGTTGGTTTCACATTGAATACATAAAGAAATGAGAGGCAGCCAAGAAAGGGAAGGTAGAGAGAAAAAAATTAAAATTGAACAAAAATGCTCAAGACTTATCACCATATAATGAGAAGGAATATTCCCATTACAATATGGGAGAATCCACTGGTACTTCTGAGAATAGCTGTATAAGTACTAACCTTTATGAAAAAAATAGATAATAATAATAATAATTCCATTTGTTTCTAAAAACTCCATTAACAGACAAACATTAACCAAAAACTCCCTGGCAGTTACAAAATGTTGCATTACTTTTCTTCTTGTTTCAAGCATATCTAAATTATTATAAGAAAGGAAGGTATATT
>NW_020871357.1:89657-94657 GCF_003789085.1 Penaeus vannamei | reverse complement strand
TTCCTACAGTCCTTGGAGTTGTGCAGATCCAGATGGTCGGGCCGGTCTGTAGAACACGTGTGGGTCCTGGTGAAGAGGAATACTCTCGGGACACAACGCACAGGAACTCAGTATGATCTTCACTACCATAGCTGTACTGAGACCCAATATTTATCAGCTGTGGAGGAAATAATACTCTAATGAGAAAGTAGTACCTTTGGGGATTTTCAAATATATGAAATATATGAAAACATCATAATGAGACATGACTATTCTAGAAACTCCCAACAATAACAAGAAGATATACTAATAAAAATACACTTAAATGGGTAACAGAAGTTATTAGCATAAATAATACCTTGTTTTGCACATGTCTCTCAATAAATTGAAGGCATCATCAAGGCAAAATGACATATCTTTTAACCCAATGTCACCAGGGATGGCAAATAAGTACATACCATGCCCACCGTGATTATAATCTATGAATTGTTTTTACACAGATGGCTCCACAAGTACTAATTACAAATACTACCTGTCTCACCTGTTTACTCTTTACCTTGACTTTCGAAAAAATTTTGTAGTATCTTATATTGCTATTAGTAATGTCAATAGCACTATAATAATCATAATGTATATAATAAAAATAGCAAACACCAATAATGACAGGAAAAATAATGTCTTCCCCACAAACTCAAGGGAAGGTGATATCAGGTGAGGTCACAAAGTCTATTAATTGACTCCTTTGTGGCTAAGCACTTGCAGAGCCATCTATATGCAGACACATTTCACAAAGCAGTACTACTGTGAACACAACATTTTCCCCACGACAGTGGGTTCACTTCTATATGTCTAGCACAATTCCAAGCATTTCCATCTATTTGCTAAAATGATAGTTGTTCTCTTCAAAAGACATTGTTATATGAAAACACATTTATGAAAAAAGATAATTACAAAATGAAATAGACACATCTATATCATGCATATCACACATACCATAACATAAAAAAAAATAAAAAAAACTTACTTGTTCAAACTTCCATCCATCTGACATTGTTGAAACAAGTTGAGTCAACTCATTTTCATGGCACTGAAGGACTCGATACATGTGCTTCTTGCCTGCCTTAGGTGGCCTGTTATCTCTCTGATTTATATGCTCCTTCACTAACCTAATCAAATCTGTGATGTTGTAAAATTCTGCTTCTTCAAGTACTCCTGCAACAAAAACATTATTTAATTTTTGGCATTATGATCTAATTGAATACTAATACAATACAGTAAATCTCCACATCCAATACCCTATCTATAACTAATATTAGCAATATAGAAAGAGCAATTCATAAAATCAATATGTATCCTCAATGACATCCATAAAAAGAACATTCTAAAAAATAGAAGCTCTAAAATCACAGCAGTATCTTACCTTCCTCAGCTAAATCTTTATTCATAACTAACTTCCCATGTCGTAAGTAATTCAGCACCGGCCCAAAGTACGTGGGATCTCTGTCTATTAAGTAGGCACCAGTTTCATCCTATCAGAATAAAACAGATTTTGTTACACAAAAATATATACATCTATATATCAAATTCCAGACAAGCACACACATAATCAACACACAGACCACACACACACCACACACACACCATGCATGTCTGTGCCCTATGCAAGAAATACAGTGTATATAACATACATTACTAACAATTTTAATGAGGTAACACAAACCCTCCTTTTTTCAGCAAGTGGGCAGATCAACAAAATTGTTGATCAATATCAAATACCTATCATTACATCGTAAACATCACAATTCAAACACATACGACTTCAATATTTAAAGGCAAACAAGAGATAAAAAAAATGATTACTTATCCACATCACACTCAGGAGAGGTGAAGAGTTAGGAGAAAATATGATGCCACACACAGCTCTAATAGACTGTCTATACTGAGGCACACCTCCAATCCAATGCCATCTACTGACATATATTTGTACTAGGCTAACACCTACCATATTGCTGAGATGCTTGAACAAGAATTTCCTTTATACTATAATGTGCCTCAACAATTGTGTTGCGCAAATGGCTTTAGAGTTAATAACAACAACATGTAGCATCATCATCATCATCATCTCATCAATCATCATCACATCATCATCATCATCAATCATCATTCATGATATAAATAATAATAACAACAACAATAAACAAAACAATAATAATATAATAATATAACAAAATAATAATATAACAATAATAACAAAAATAATATAATATATAATAATTGATAATGATAATAATAAAAATAATAACAACAACAATAATAATAGCACCAATAGTAATAATAAATCAATAATGATAATAATAACAAAACAATAAATAGTTAATGACAATAATAATAATAATTATTATTATAACAATAATAATGATAATAATAATAACAAAAATAATGATAATAAAAAATAATAATAATAATAACAATATTAAGAATAAGAAAAACAACAACAACAACAAAACAACAACAACACAACAATAATAATAATAGCAACTATGATAAAATAAAAATAAATATTTCAGATGAATAACAAATAAATAAAATATTAATAAGAGTACTAGTGATTCCATAAAACATACAGCTCCTTAAAAATATGTTTTTACTCCTCTTTCCAACTATAGTAAGAGTTGGGTATAGCCAAATAATATTACAGCAAATGCTTGATAAACAGAAGAAAACCAGAAAAGTAATGAAGGAACATGAAATAATCTCAGTATGCAATGTACTCTTTTCCTGCATAGTAAACTGTGACATATACATAAATCAGCTTTTACAAACTGGAAAATAGCAGACTGTCCTCAAAATAGTGGACCAATGACTAATATCTATTGTACTTGGAACCAATGACACTAAAAGCTGTGATATTCCATTTATCTAACAAACATCTCCCTTTGTTCACTGAAGATGTTTAACTATCTCGCAATGAGATCTCCAGTGCCATACTTAATCTCGTACTGTGTGGGAGCTGGAGTCAGCTGCTCGAGAAAGTTGGAAGAGCAGAAAATGAACTTGTCCCACTCTCTCTCTCTCTTGATTGCAACACAGATAACTTTTTTTAATAATGAGGTTAAAACAAGGGTGGGTAGACATGACCATCATGGCAGGGACATCATCTTGGTAGTCTAGCCATGAATAATAGGATGTCAACTGTCATAAATGGATTAATACACAAGCAAAATTACATTATGCAATTGATCACATGTCCAATATAATAAAAACGGTGTACCTTGTCAACCCAAGATTTTGATTAAGCTAAGATTACACATATAGTTACATATATAGTACTTAATTTACATTCTTGACTGAATACATCTGAAAGGAAAAAAAATTACATATAGGAAATACATTATGCTAATACTGTTAATGAAATGGAACTATATATTTGTGTGTGTTAAGAATAATTACATGTGTTTAGGTATGTGTGTTATCATATCATTATTTTCCAAAAATAAGTGAAACCTTGTGCCCAGTCACAGCAACTTAGATGTTGTTGATAAATTTTGTGCCGTTGAGTTGGGGAGTATGTCTATGGCAAGGGTGTATATACTGTAAAAAATTACCCAATGGTTCAGTAAGGAACTGGGAACTCAGAACGTGGCTTACTTAAAACCATAATACTATTTTTCTTGATTTTCACACGGACTTTTTTAGGATTAGTAAAAAAAAGAAAGAAAAAAATCTGTATTTATTTACAAAGTGACCACACTCCTCAGAGAGGAAGTCCCTAATACTACGGCCTGCAACTTGGGCCACTTCTGGGAATCCACAAAATTTACCATATGAAACAAAAAGTTCCTTAACCTGGGGTATTGCCCCAACCGCCCCAGCAATTGCCTTACTTTCCTGCATCAAATAGAAACAATGTGTTATTTAGTATAAATTACAGTATAATACCTTTACTCCCTGAAAGCTACATACCCTTGTTTAACAAAACACAACACTTTCCTTTGCTTCCAATGACTGAACTGCTTATCTTTTTTTTTTTTTTTGATAACTGGGATACTTGACAGGCTCAGATATCAAAATTTGATGGTTACTAATGACTATTCCTTTGCACAGCTGGGTTAAGGTATATAAAAGGACTGCACTAAGTAGGAGAAAGGCGGTCCCCAGCGTGGCATTACGGCGAAGCAGACGCCATGAAAATGCCCTTAGCTGATATGCGCTCGAAATTAGCAGAAAGATTACTACTTAAAATAGCTGGATTAAGCTCAAGATACGGTTGATTGGTTTGCTAAATTTATGTTCGAAATCAACCCCTTTGTTTCTTTTTTGTTTATTCCACCTTCTATTCTTTTTTCTCTTTTCGTCTTTTCCCTTCTCCCGTCTTTCTTTCTTTTTCCCTTTCTTATTTTGCCTTCTATCCACTCTCCTATTTTCCTTTCTATCTGTCTGTCTGTCTGTCTGCCTCTCTTTCTCTTTCTCTTTCTCTCTTTCTCTTTCTCTTTCTCTTTCTCTTTCTCTTTCTCTTTCTCTCTCTCTCTCTCTCTCATCCTCTCTCTCTCTCTCTCCTCCATTGGATTATTGTCATATACAAGATAATGGTGTTAGCAATGAAAAATTACATTTTTTGCTATCAAATTTAATCTGCAGAAACCACCCTGTTCAACTTAAATGATAAAATATGGCACACAGAATACTTGAACTAAGATTAAGTCCCCATACAATTCCAGCGACTAAGTCAAGCTTTCCTCGCCTTGCAGCGAACATCTCAGTTGCTTGGGAACCCTACATGAACGGTCTGGGTGCATGTAGCTTATGATATCTTGGTCAATTTCTTAGAAATGCACTATACTATTAATGTATGTCTGTATTCTAATTCTAAATAAGGAAATATACATTTATTAAATGTTCATTCCTTAAATATACTATGTGATCTATTTTGGGTTAAGGTTTATGATAGGACCACACCGACTAGGAGAATATTGAAGATCATAGCATTGTAGGCGATGAAACTGATTTGCAGATGCGAACCT
>NW_020871357.1:77157-82157 GCF_003789085.1 Penaeus vannamei | reverse complement strand
TGTATATATTTGTGTATATATATATACTATATATATTATACATATATATATATGTATACAGTATATATACACTTCAAATAATAATAACATGATGAAAAAGATAAATAAAAAGGAAAATTGCGAAGATGGGGGGGGGGAACCACGGGCGCGGGGGGGGGGGTGAGGAGGGCACTGGGCAGGTTCCCTTGAGGTCAGGCGGGCAGTTCGCGGCGGGCGGGCGGAGAGAGCAGAGGTGCAGCTTGTCGCTCCGTCGGTTACCCGAGCTCGCGCCATGCTCGACCACTCTCGGCACGGGATTTAAAAGTGAGAACAGATTCCCCTCGTTTTGTGGCGATTGTGGGGGGGCGGGGGGGGGAGAGACATTTCCCCCTCTTGCTCCCTTAATTTTATAGTGTGAGGTGTGCTTTTTTTTTAGTCTGTTTTACCTTATCCCTATCTTTACTCGATTTTCTCTCTCCCTCCTTTCGCTCTCGAGATACACGTGAGGTCGTGAGCGTAACCGAAGCGAGGAACAACACAAAGTGATAAAAAAGAGAAGAAAAAAAGGAGAAAGAAAGAAAATAAGATATAGAAATCGGACAAACCCAAAGGAAGGATAACAGAATGAGGTTAAGGAAAGGAAGTGAGAGAGAGAGAGAGAGAAGAGGAGAGGATAGAGGATAGGCGAGGATGAGGCGGACCCGTGTGTTTGGTTCTAGGACACGCAGGCGAAAGGAAGGTGGTGCCTGCGTGTGCCTCTACAGTGCCAGCCAGTGACGCGAGTGTTGGTGGCACTGCTGTGTTGGTGGAAATCGCATGAATTTTTTTAAAAATTTCTTCTCCTATCGTACTTATACCTTCGTGAAAGCCTTTCGCGGAAGTGACAGCGATGCGAAAACAAAGAAGAACAGGGTTTTTTTCAGCGGTTTTAGGCCACGGTTCAACCTAATGCTTCTCTCTCCTCCAGCGGTCGGTCGAGGCATCAGCTGATTCCGATGCTCGAGTCCTTGAGACGGGCGGGACTCCGGGAAGGATCTCGCGCTGGCTCTTTCGCTCTGTCTTTCTTTCTTTTTTCTGTTTTCTCTTCTTTTGCTCTTTCGCCTGTGTCTCTTTCATTTCTCTCTTGCTTCTTTGCTTGCTCTTGCTCTTCTTCTCTCTTTTCTCTTTCTCTCTCTCTTCTCTTCTTTCTCTTTCTCTTTCTTTTCTCTTTCCCTTTCTCTCTTTCTCTCTCTCTCTCTCCTCTCTCTCTCTCTCTTCTCTCTCCCCCTCCTCCCTCGCTCGTTATATCTTTCTCGCACTCTTCTCTGTGTTTATGTCTGCCTGCCTCCCTCCCTCCCTCTTCTCGGCTCCTTACCTCCTTCCCCCTCCCCTCCTCATCCTCTCCTCTCTTCCCTCCCTCTCTCGCCCTCGCCTCCTCTCTCGATCCGTCCCTCCCTCCCGCTCCTCCCCTCCTTCTCTCCTTTCTCCCTCTCCCCTCTCCTTTCCTCCTCCCTCTCTCCCTCGTCTCCCCCTCTCCTCCCTCGATCCTTTCCCTACCTCCTTCCCGCCTCTCTCTCCCCTCTCCCTCCTCCCTCCTGCCCGTCGTCTTCTCCTCCTCCTCCCCTCTCTCGCCCTCGTCTCCCCTCTCTCCCTTCGATCCTCGACCTCCTTCCTTCCTCTCCTTCCCTCCTTCCCTCCCTCCTTCCCCTCCCCCTCCTCCTCGCCCTACCTCCTTCCCTCCTCCTCTCTCGCCCTTGTCTCCCCTCTCTCCTCCCTCCTCGCCCTACTCCTTCCCTTCTTCTCTCCTCTCCTTCTCTCCTTCTCTCTTTCCTCCCTCCTCGCCCTACTCCTTCCCTCCTTCCCTCCTTCCCTCCTCCTCTCTCGCCCTCGTCTCCCCTCTCTCCCTCGATCCTTTCCCCTCGCTCGCCCGTTATTGTTCCTGCTACGAAACTGTTTCTTTAGTGACTCCATCACGGATGGAGGTCTCACCTGCGCTAGCAAAAGAGCGAGAGGGAGGGAGAGAGAGGGAGAGAAAAGAGAGAGAGAGAGAGAGAGAGAGAGAGGGAGAGAGAGGGGGGGGAGGGGGAGAGAGAGAGAGGAGGAGAAGGAGGAGGGAGGGATGAGAGAAGGAGGGAGGGAGGAAAGGAGATAGGGAGGGAGGGGGGAGGGAGAGAGAGAGAGAGGGAAGGAGGGAGAGGGAGGGAGGGAGAGAGAAAGAGAGAGAGAGGGGGGGGGGGAGGGAGGGAGAGGGGGAAGGAGGGGAGAAGAGAGAGAGAGAGGGGGAGAGGGAGAGAGAGAGAGGGAGGGAGAGAAGAGAGAAAGAGAGAGGGAGGGGAGGAGAGAGAGGAGGAGAGAGAGAGAGAGAGAGAGAGAAGAGAGAGAGAGAGAGAGAGAGAGAGGAGAGAGAGAGAGAGAGAGAGGAGAGAGAAGGGGGAGGGATGGGAGGAGGGGGGGAGATGAGAGGAGAGGAGAGAGGAGAGAAGAGGGGGGGAGGGAGGGAGAGAGGGGAAGGGAGGGAGGGAGAGAGAGAGAGAGAGGGAGGGAGGGAGGGAGGAAGGAGAGAGAGAGAGAGAGAGGAGAGGGAGAAGAGAGAGAGAGAGAGAGAGAGAGAGAGAGAGAGAGAGAGAGAGAGAGAGAGAGAGAGAGAGAGAGAGAGAGAGAGAGAGAGAGAGAGAGAAGAGAGAGAGAGGAAAGAGAGAAGGAGGGAGCAAGAAAGAGGAGAAGAGAGAGAAGAAGTGGTGTCTGTGTGAGAGAAAGAGAGAGCGAGAGAGCGAAAAAGAGGAAAAAGAGAAAGAGAACGTTCATTCAGTGATCTTGTTATCTCTAAAACCTGCGAAATGTTACTCAAGCGTTTGTCAAGGGGGTGAGGGGGGAGGGGAAGGGGAGGGGGAGGAAAGGAAAGGAAAAGAGGATCTTCAGAAAGGAGAGAAGGGAGATAAGAAGATAAGATGGGGGGAAAACAAAGGTGATAAAAGTGATATATGAGTGAAGAAAAGAGTTTCCAAGACAGTGTGTAAATAATTAAAAAAAACACAATTTTCTCATACGCCTCACGATTAAAAAAAAATAAAAATAAATAAATGGAGAAAACAATATATATAAACAAAATCCCTCCCCCCCCCACCCATACCCAAACAACAATAAAGGAAGAAACAAAAAAACTTATATAAAAAAATCCTTTCTTCCCCCCCCCAGCCCCACCCACCGACCCACCTCCTCCCCCTCACCTCTCCCCCACCCGACCCACCTCCTCCCCCCCACCCCCACCCACCCCACCCCACCCCACCCCACACCCCAAACAACCCCAAAAGAAGGGATAACAAGCAAACAACCGCCTTGGGGGAGACTTACAACGAGTGTACTCTCAGTAGTTGGAGGTAGTACAGCAAGCCAACGAGGGGGGAGGGGGAGAGGAGGGGGAGAGGGGTGGGGGTGGTGGAGGGTTTTGAGAGCAGTGAACAGTGTCGCTTTGTGCTAAGCCAGGTGGGGGCGTGGGACTGTGAGAGAGGGAGAGAGAGAGGAGAGGAAGGGAAGAAGGAAGAAGGTGAGAGGGTGGGTGAATGGAAGGGGGAGGAGGAGGGAGGAAAGAGGGGCGAGAGAGAGGGAGGGAGGAGAGGAGGGAATGGGAAGGGAAGAGGAAAGATGGAGGGAAGAAGAGAGAGCGAGAGGGAATGGGAGGGGAAGGAGGAGGATGAAGGGGGAAAGAGGGAGGGAGGGAGAGAAGAGAGTGGTCCAAGACCGCTTCGGGGATTGTGTAAGTTTTGGACGTGCAGTTATGCTTGTTATTTTTGTTACTGCTTCTAATTTTGTTCTTGTTGAAGTTTGTGGTATATTCTTGTTATTATTGCTATTATTGCCATCATTGCCGTTATATGTTATATCAAAATTATTATCATTATCATTACCCTCATCACCAATATCATCATAATTATCATCATCACATCACCATCACTATAACTATCACCATTACCATCATCCTCATCATTAATATCATCATCATCATATTATCATGATCATCGTAATCATTTCTATAACTATCATCATCACTATAACTATCACCATTGCCATCATTCTCGTCATCAATATCATCACCATTATTATCATAATCATCGTAATCATCACTATAACTCATCATCAGCATCACCATCATCATCACCATCATTAGTGATAATCTTCCCAATCACCATCAATTAAATAGTTACATTACCATTGCCATTATTGCCATTACGATCACCATTAAAATTATCAGCAGCCATATCATTATAAATCTGTTTTCCGTTTGTTATCAAAATCAGTCTTTCAGTCTAACGTTTTTTTTTTTGAAGTGTTGACTATGTGAAAAATTTAATTTTGTGATATTTGATGTGTAGTAAAGATATTTATGCACATGATAATGTAGATGATATTAATGCTCTGTATGTTATGATAGTATTTTAGTAGTTCTAGTAGTTGTTGTTGTCATAATGGTAGTACAGTGATAACAATATGAATAGTATTAGTTGGTAGGCCTATGTAGTAATGGATGTGATGATAATTGCATGAATAGGATATATGATTATTTTTTACTGATACCTATAATGTAGGTGAATGTCATCATCACCATCATCATAACCACAACCCCCACTATCATCACCGTCATCACCAACATCATCGTCATCCTCCTCTTCCTCTTCCTCATCATAATGATCATCACCACAGCATCATTATCATCATCATCATCATTAGCATCATCATCATCATTATCATCATCACATCACCATCATCATCATCACCATCGTCATCGTTATCATCATTACCATCATTATCAATATCATAAATTTCTTCACCACAACTCTCATAATCATCACTCACCATCACCATCACCACCACCACCACCATCACCACCACCACCATCACCATCACCACCATCACCATCACCATCACACCATCATCACCATCACCATCACCATCACCATCACCATCACCATCACCATCACCATCACCATCACACCACCACCACCACCACCATCACCACCACCACCATCACCACCACCACATCACCA
>NW_020871357.1:59657-69657 GCF_003789085.1 Penaeus vannamei | reverse complement strand
CGAAGGAGGACAAGGGAGAAGGAAATACTACAGGAAGAAGAAGAAGGAAATACTACAACGAAGGGAAGGACAAGGAAGGAGAAGGAAATACTACAACGAAGGGAGGGACAAGGAAGAAGAAGGAAATACTACACAAGGGAAGGAAAGAAGGAAATACTACAACGAAGGGAAGGACAAGGAAGAAGAAGGAAACGCGAATATGGTGGATTTTCGCTATTGCTTCATCGGGGTGTACGAAGCAATAGCGAAAAGGCCTTCTGGTGTAGTCGTGTGCTTTCTTGTTCTTCCCTTCGTTGTTCCTGTTGCGCGCGCGTGTGTGTGTGTGTGTGTGTGGTGTGTGTGTGTGTGTGTGTGTGTGTGTGTGTGTGTGTGTGTGTGTGTGTGTGTGTGTCGTGTGTGTGTGTGCGTTTGTGTGTCTTTCTTTCTGAAGGATACTGATTGTATGTGTGTGTCCGTTCCGTCCGTCTATCCATCATCCATCCATCTCATCTATCTATCTATCTATCTATCTATCTATCTATCTATCACTATCTATCCATATCCATCCATCCATCCCATCCACCATCCCATCCATCCATCCATCCATCCCATCCCATCTTCCATCCTCACATCCATCCATCCATCCATCATACCATCCGTCCATCCATCCATCCATCCATCCATCCATCCATCCATCGTCCGTCGCATCCATTCCATCCGTCCATCCATCCATCCATCCATCCGTCGTATTTCTAACGGGATCGACCAGGCCTTCTCCCTTTCCCCTCCCCCCTCCCCCCGTAGGTTCGAACATCCCCCCCTTCCCTCCCCCCTTGGGTTCGAACATCCCCCCTCCCCCTCCCCCCCTTGGGTTCGAAGCATCCCCCCCTCCCCTTCTCCCCCCCTTGGGTTCGAACATCCCCCCTCCCCTTCCCTCCCCCCGTTAGGTTCGAACATCCCACCCCTCCCCTCCCCCCGCTTGGGTTCGAACATCCCCCCCTTGGGTTTGCGAACATCCCCTCCCTCCCCCTCCCGCCCCTTGGGTTCGAACAACCTCCCCCCCTTCGGGTCCGAACATCCCCCCCCTCCCCCCCCTTTGGGTCGAACATCCCCCCTCCCCCCACCCCTTGGGTTGAAACATCCCCCACTTGGGTTCGAACATCCCCTCACCCCTGCCCCGCCTTCCCCCCGCTTGGTCGAACATCCCCCCTCCCCCTCCCCCCCTTGGGTTCGAACATCCACGCTCCCTCTCCCCCTTGGGTTCGAACCATTCCCGCCGCTCCCCCTCCCCCCCTTGGGTTCGAACATGCCCCCCTCCCCCTTCCCCCCCCTTGGGTTCGACCATCCCCCCTCGCCCCTCCCGCCCCGCCTTGGGTTTCGAACATCCCCCCGGTAGGTTCGAAACATCCCCCCCTCCCCGCTCCCCCCCTTTGGGGTTCGAACATCCCGCTCCCTCCCTCCCCCCCCTTGGGTTCGACATCCCTTCCCCTCTCCCCTCCCCCTCCCCCCCTTGGGTTCGAACATCCCCCCTCACCGCCTCCCCCCCGCTTGGGTTCGAAACATCCCGCCCCTCCCCTCCCCCCCTTGGGTCTCGAACATGCCGCCCACTCTCCCCCTCCCCCCCTTGGTTCCCCCTCCGAAAAACATCCCCTCCCCCTCCCCCCTTGGATTCGAAATATCCCGCCCCTCCCCTCCCCCCTTGGGTTCGAACGTCCCCCGCCCGTAGGCTTCGAACATCCCCCCCGTCCCCCCCCTTGGGTTCGACACATCCCCTCCCCCCTCCCCCCCTTGGGTTCGAAACATCCCTCCCCTCCCCTCCCCCCGCCTTTGGGGTTCGAACCATCCCACCCTCCCTTCTCCCCCCCGTAGGCTCTTCGAAACATCCCACCTCCCCTCCCCTCCCCCCCTTGGGTTCGAACATCCCCCCCTTGGGTTCGAAACATCCCCCGCCCTCCCCCTCCCCCGCCTTGGGTTCGAACACTCCCCCCTTTCCCCCTCCCCCTCCCCCCGCTTGGGTTCGAACATCCGCCCTCAGGTTCGAAGCATCCCCTCCCCCTCCCCCCTTGCGGTTCGCACATCCCCCCCCCTCCCCCTCCCCCCGCCTTGGGTTTCGAACGTCCCCCCCTCAGGGTTCGAACATCCCTCCCCCTCCCCTCCCCTTGGGTTCGACACATAACCCCTCCCCTCCCCCCCTTGGGTTCGAACATCCCCCCCTTCGCCCCCTCTCCCCGGCCCCCCCCTTTGGGTTCGAACATCCACCCCCTCAGGTTCGAACATCCCCTCCCCCTCCCCCCTTGGGTTCGAACATCCCCCCCATCCCCCGTCCCCCTCTCCCCCCCCGCCCCCCTCCCCCCCCCCTCCTGGGTTCGACACATCCCGGTTCGAACATCCCCTCCCCCTCCCCCCCTTGGGTTCGAACATCCCCCCCTCCCCCTCCCCGCCCCCCCTTGGGTCGAACATCCCCCCTTCCCCCCTCCCTCCCCGCCCCTTGGTTCGACACCATCCCCCCCCCCATCCCTCCCCCTCCCCCCTTGGGTTTCGAACACCCCCCCCTCCCCCTCCCCCCCTTGGGTTCGAACATTCCCCCTTCCTCCCCTCCCTCCCCCCCTTGGGTTCGACCATCCCCCCCCCCCCTGGGTTCGAAACACGGGTTCGGGAACATCCCCCTTTGGGTTCGAACATCCCTCCCCCTTCCTCCCCACCCCCTTGGTTCGAACATTCCCCCCCCCCTCGGGTTCGAAGCCACGGACGGCGGCCCGTGGACTCCGGGTCGCGGTCGACGGTCGTGAATCTGAATCGCGTCTTCAAAGTGGCTCGACTGCGATCGAACGTGAGATTCGGAGCTTCGGAGATTCGGAGATTCGGGCGGAGATTCGGAGATTCGGAGATTCGGAGATTCGGAGATTCGAGATTCGGAGATTCGGAGATTCGGAGATTCGGAGATTCGGAGCTTCGGAGATTCGGGAAACTTTGGCCCTCTGAGTCGAGTGTGAAGCAGTTGCTTTCGATTCTTTTTCCGGTTTTTGGCTTTGAGAGAGGGAGAGGGGTGGGTGGGTGAGGGAGGGGGTGGGAGGGAGAGATGGAAGGAGGGGAGGAGAGGTGAAGGGAGGGAAGGAGGGTGGGTGGATGGTGAGAGAGAGAGAGAGAGAGAGAGAGAGAGAGAGAGAGAGAGAGAGAGAGAAGAGAGAGAGAGAGAGAGAGAGAGAGAGAGAGAGAGAGGAGGGAGGAGAGGGGAGGGAGAGGGGAGAGAGAGAGGGGGGAGGAGGGAGGGAGGGAAGAGAGGGCGGAGGAGGGAGAGAGCAGGGCTCGGATCTGATCTTCCTGTTAATGGAAAGAAGAGACCTGGTCCTTTGGGCCGCCGTTCTCCGTCTCCTCTCTCTCTCTCTCTCTCCCTCTCTCTCTCTCTCTCTCTCTCTCTCTCTCTTCTCTCTCTCTCTCTCCTCTCCCTCTCCCTCCCTCCCCCCTCCCTCTCCCTCCCTCCCTCCCTCCCTCCCTCCCTCTCCCTCTCCTCTCCCTCTCCTCTCCCTCTCCCTCTCCCTCTCCTCTCCCCTCTCCCTCTCCCTCTCCTCTCCCTCTCCCCTCTCCCTTCTCTCTCTCTCTCTCTCTCCCTCTCTCTCTCTCTCTCTCTCTCTCTCCCCCCCTCTCCCTCCCTCTCCCTCTCCCTCCTCTCCCTCTCCCTCTCCTCTCCTCTCCCTTCTCCCTCTCCCTCCCTCTCCCTCTCTCCCTCTCTCTCCCTCTCCCTCTCTCTCCCCTCCCCCTCCCCTCCCCCCTCCCCCCCCCTCTCCTCCCTCCTCCCTCCCTCCCTCCCTCCCCTCTCTCTCTCTCTCTCTCTCTCTCTCTCTCCCTCCCTCTCCCTCTCTCCCTCCCTCCCTCCTCTCTCTCTCCTCCCTCACTCTCTCTCTCCTCTCTCCCTCTCTCTCTCTCCCTCCCTCTCCCTCTCTCCCTCACACACCCACAGGGATAGAGTGACAGATAGATCTTGTTTTGTGATGAAGTTGTTGGACTTTCAGGGAAATGAAACGGCGTGCGAGTGCGTGTGACAGCGAGAGATTGAGTCGAGGAAGGGAATCCGAAAAGGAAATATTTTGATTTCCAAAACACTTCGCATTTGCCACTCCCGCGTCGAGCCAGAAACGGAATGGAGGCAAAAAGTTGTGCGTTGGTGATGGCGTCAGTGATGGGGATTGTAAGGAAATTTGTAATGATTAGGAGGGTGATGATGATTGATGATGATGATGATGATTAGCGATAATGCTTTTGAGTGATAATGAAATAATAAAAAGATACGGAATGGAGGCAAAACTTGTACGTTGGTGATGGCGTCAGTGATGGGGATTGTAAGGAAGTTGTAATGATTATGAGGGTAATGAGGATGGTGATGATGATGATACTATAGCGATAATGTTTATAAGTAATAATGAAATAATAAAAAAGATACGGAATGAAGGCAACACTTGTATGTTGGTGATGGCGTCAGTGATGGGGATTGTAAGGAAGTTGTAATGATTAGGAGGGTGATGATGATGATGATTGATGATGATGATGATACTATAGCGATAATGCTTTTAAGTGATAATGAAATAATAAGATACGGAATTAAGGCAAAAACTTGTACGTTGGTGATGGCGTCAGTGATGGGGATTGTAAGGAAATTGTAATGATTAGGAGGGTAATGATGATGGATGATGATGATTGATGATGATATTATAGCGATAATGTTTATAAGTAATAATGAAATGATAAAAAATGACGTCAGTGATGGGGATTGTAAGGAAGTTGTAATGATTAGGAGGGTAATGATGATGATGATGATGATACTGTAGCGATAATGTTTATAAGTAATAATGAAATGATAAAAAATGGCGTCAGTGATGGGGATTGTAAGGAAGTTGTAATGATTAGGAGGGTAATGAGGATGATGATTGATGATGATGATGATGATTAGCGATAATGTTTATAAGTAATAATGAAATGATAAAAAGATACGGAATGGAGGCAACACTTGTACGTTGGTGATGGCGTCAGTGATGGGGATTGTAAGGAAATTGTAATGATTATGAGGGTAATGATGATGATGATGATGATGATGATGATATTATAGCGATAATGTTTATAAGTAATAATGAAATAATAAGATACGGAATTAAGGCAAAACTTGTACGTTGGTGATGGCGTCAGTGATGGGGATTGTAAGGAAATTGTAATGATTATGAGGGTGATGGTGATGGTGATGATGATGATGATGATTAGCGATAATGTTTATAAGTAATAATGAAATGATAAAAAATGACGTCAGTGATGGTGATTGTAAGGAAATTGTAATGATTATGAGGGTGATGGTGATTGATGATGATGATGATTAGCGATAATGCTTTTAAGTAATAATGAAATAATTTTAAAACTACGTATATTCGAAATCCGAAATTGGCTGGACGTGCAGGCGTATCTGCAAGCGGGGCCGAATTTTTATTTATTTATCTATTTTTCAACGAATCCTTATTTTGCCATTCGTGATTGAACGCGCCGGCGCATAAAATCTGCGGACTTTTATCGCCCCGTTTCGTTGGCGGTGAGGGAGGGGTGGGGATGGGGGTGAAGGGGGAGGAGGAGGAGGGGAAGAGGACCTGTCGAAGGGGGGGAGTGAAGGGAGGGGGGGAGGAGGGAAGAGGACCTGTCACCTCCTCCGCCGCAACACGACTCCGACACCCGCGCCACTTCTGGAAGGAGACGTCCTCCCCCTCCCCCCTCCCCCCCTCGGCGACATCCTCTCGGAACAGGGGAAGAAAATGGAGAAAGTGAGAAATGATCGAGAAATGAGCACGAAAGCGCCGAGAGCAAGCCAGCGGAAGGCCCGAGAGAAGGGGGGGGGGGGGGCAGGTATTGACGGGACGCGGGATCGGGCAGACAATGGAGCCCACCAATCAGCGCCTTCCCCTCTCAAGGCCCGACCAATAGGGTGCTTTGTTAGCGAATGTTCACTCTTCCGTACGGTCCACTTTGTGCTCGGCGGCCGTGGCTGTTGAGACAATCAGCCAAACCGTAAAAATGACAGCTGCTGTTGAAGTGAAACAGTTTGGGCTGTTGCCGAGTCCTCGAAATCTGTTTTGACTGCTTTTTGTTTTTGTTTTTGTTTAGAAAACGGAGTTTAACGAAGCGTGTTGAAGCTTTATTTTTAATTTTCTTTCCCAAAAAAAAGGAAAAGAGATTGGACATTATTTTAAAATGAAATATGCAACTGTGACAAATCCAAGCCGGCGTATTTTCAGCCCCGGAAAAAAGATCACATTTTCAAAACATGCCGTTGTTGTTGTTTTTTCTTCTTCTTCAGTTAAGCCCCATTATTTCATTCCCAAAATACTGCTGCAGTTTAAATATGCTTAGCTTATCTTCGGGTGGCACTGACAGCGAGTCGGGAAATGCGGCGTGCAGGTCCGCAGACTTTTGTAGAAAAGTTGAAAGAATGTTTTGTGGCTATAATTTTGAAAGAAGGTTATTCAGGGATGATATGAACAAATAAAGTTTATCCCCGAAAATGTATCACTGTTTCTAAACTGACCAAAACAGGTTTCAATAACGAATATAAAGAAATAAAGTTTATCCCCGAAAATGCATCTGTTTCTAAACTGACTAAAACATGTTTCAATAACGAATATAAAGAAATAAAATTTATCCCCGAAAATGCATCGCTGTTTCTAAACTGACTAAAACATGTTTCAATAACGATCCACATACAATACATTTCCTTTTTTTCAAATGTGTAATGACCACTTTCTTTTTACATTTCAGATACAGACGAATGTGTGGATGGTTCACTTGAAGGAAAAAAAATCTCTGAAATTATTGCGCAGAAATCTTAATTAGAGTGAGTGTGAAAAACTACCAAGAATAACTACCTCGTTTAGATAATTACAAACTAGGAGTTGGATAATTTTGCTTCGAGTTATGATAATTAAAAGTGAAAGTTTAAAAGCAAAAAGTTGTTAAGAGAAAAGAGAAGTGATTGGGAAGAAAGAATTGAAGGAAAAAAAAAAAGTGCAATTTGGGGAATTGTGATGATAATGAGTCAATCCTAAAAATCGAGCAAAGAATCTTTAAATAAATACAAATAAACAACTCAAATAAAGCTTAACACAAAAATATTTCCACCCTGTGCTTTCGTAAAGTTCCCCACCTTAGCTCCGCGGATGACCTGTGACCCCCCTAAGTGACCTGTGCTACCCGAGAGCGACCAGTAGTCAACCTGTGACCCCTAGGTGACCTGTGCTACCCGAGAGCGACCAGTAGTCAACCTGTGACCCTAGGTGACGAGAGCGACCAGTAGTCACGGAAGGTCACAGACCCTCGCCAACTACGCCACTTTTTCCCCCTCGACTGAGATGACCGGAGCAGAGTAATTGCTGGTTACCATGGCGACCGTCAGGTGCCCCGTCGTCCTGGTGGTCCTCGGCGCCTGCGCAGTCGCTCAGGTGAGTGCAGGCGAGGTCAACGTGTTTTGGGGGAGGGAGGGAGGGAGGGAGGGGGGGCAGGAGAGGGAGTTGGAGGGGAAGGAAGGGAGAGAGATGGAGGAGAGATGGAGGGGAGGGAGGGGGGGGAGGGAGAGAGATGGAGGGGAGGGAGGGAGAGAGGCAGATGGAGAGGAGGGAGGAGATGGAGGGGGAGGAAGGAAGGATGTAGATGGAGGGGAGGAGAGATGGAGGAGAAGGAAGAAGGGAGGGAGGGAAGAGAAGATGGAGGGTAAGGCGGAGGGAGATGGAGGGGAAGGAAGGAGGGAGAGGGAGGGAGGGAAAGGCGGAAGGAGAGGAGTACAAGGAGTAGGGTATAGAAAAGGGAGAAAGAGAGGATAGTTTCTGAAAGGAAGGAGGCAGAGGAAGGAGGGACAGCGGAGAAAAAGGAAGAAAAGTTATGCGTGGGAGGGACGGGGAAGAGGGAGGAGGAAGGAGGCGGAGAAAGGAAGAATTTACTGGGAAGAGGAAAATAGGGGAGAAAGGAAAGTGCGAACGAGAAAAGAGAGAAATGAGGAAAGAAGGGAAGGTGAATCAAGGAAGTAGGGGAGACAATGGATAGAAAGGATAAAAAGGTGGAAGGAAGGAAGGAAGAGGTCGAAAAAAAACGAGAAAATCATTGAAGGAACGGTGCAGTAGGAGGGAGAGAGAGAGAGAGAGAGAGAGAGAGAGAGAGAGAGAGAGAGAGAGAGAGAGAGAGAGAGAGAGAGAGAGAGAGAGAGAGAGAGAGAGAGAAGGAGGGAGAGAGAGAGGGAGAAAGAGAGAGAGTGGGAGAAAGAAAGAGAGAGAGAGAGAGAGAAGAGAGAGAAAATGCAAGTTTAAAGAGTAAAACCAGAGGAATTTAAGATGTACTAAACTGTAATAGTAATAAATGCAATAATTGGCATAATCGTTACTATTATTACCAAGTACAATTATTCTATTTGATACCATAATGACCAAGTGCATGAAGTACCATTATCACTGTTAAGTACCGTTGTCACCGCCATAACTACCATTACCAAAAGCAATAATTATCACCATCTTCGCTATCACTGCCTCTTGCCATAATTATCTTAATTATTTCCCTTATCATCATCATCGCAATCAGGGCTTCTCACCATCATTATCTTAATTATTTCCCTTAACACCATCTTCACTATAATTATCTTAATTAATACCCCTTAACACCATCATCGCTATCAGGGCCTCTCACCGTAATTATCTTAATTATTTCCCCATAACACCATCATTGCTATAATTATCTTAATTATTTCCCCTTATCACCATCATCGCTATAATTATCTTAATTATTTCCCCTTATCATCATCATCACTCTCACGGCCTCTCACCATCATTATCTTAATTATATCCCCTTATCGCCCGTTATTCCTCGTTCTCCCGTGTCTATTTAGCTTTGGCTCGGCCTCAAGGGACCCCGAGTGCAAGACCAGGAAGGTTTAATTCGTTTTATCACAATCATCTCTCGGATAATTACGGGCTGGTGTTTTGACAAGCGGTCTTGTGGAACGTCTCTGTGCTTCGTTATTTCGCCACGCTCGCCCGGTGTGTGTGGGACTCTGTGTGTGCGTGTGTGTGTGTTGGAGTGCGTGTGTGTGTGTGTGTGTTGGGTTGGGTTGGGTTGGGTTGGAAGTTTTTGGGTGTGTGTGTGTTGGAGTGCGTGTGTGTTGGACTGTATGGTTTGTGTGTGTGTGGGACTCTGTGCGTGTGTGTGGGACTCTGTGTGTGTGTGTGTGTGTGTGCGTGTGTTGGGTTGGGTTGGTTGGAGTGCGTGTGCGTGTGTGTTGGGTTGGGTTTGGAGTGCGTGTGTGTGTGTTGGTTGGAGTGCGTGTGTGTGTGTGTGGGTTGTGGGTTGGGTTGGAAGGTTTGTGTGAGTGTGTGTGCGTGTGTGCGTGTGTTGTTTTGGAGTGCGTGTGTGTGTGTGTGTGTGTGTGTGTTGGGGATGGAAGGTTTGTATGTGTGTGCGTGTGTTGGTTTGGGCTGTAAGTGTGTGTGTGTGTGTGTGTGTGTGTGTTTGTGTTAGTGGTGGTAGTGCGGTGTGTGTGTGTTGGGTTTTCTGTAAAAGTTTGTGGTGTGTGTTGTGGTTAGTGTGTGTGTGTTCTTTGTCTCGCTTTACAAATAAGAGTATACTGTGTACAATGTCTGTATAGTTAAATGAGTTATAGGAAGTGCAATCTTTATGATACGTTGCATCAAAGAACATACTCCGAGCCGTATTTATGTGTGTTAATGTGCTAAGTGATTTTTTGATTGTGATAACGTACGTGCATTAAATGTAGTATACATACAATCTATCTTATCCCTTGGATGGAAGGTTATATCATAGTCACAATAACTTTAAAATTTCTTTTCATACTCTTTCTTCATCGCTTCTCCCTCTCTTATCACCTTAGTCCCTTATTTACTCACCTATTCTACCGTACCCTCTCTCTATATCTCCTCTCAACCCCCTCATATCTCTCTCACTTCTCTATACTCAACCCTTCTCACCTACTTATCTACATATTTATCATACCTAC
>NW_020871357.1:51875-57546 GCF_003789085.1 Penaeus vannamei | reverse complement strand
CCTCCTCCATTCTCCCTCCTCCCTCTCCCCCTCCTCCCTCCCTCCCTCCTCCCTCCCCCTCCCCTCCCTCCTCCCCCCCATTTCTCCCTTCCTCCCCTTCCCCCTCTCTATCTCCCTTCCCCTCCCTCCCTCCTTCCTTCTCCCTGCTATTGATACCCCACTCTCTCTCTCCACCCCCACTCCCTCCCTTCCCCTCCCTCCTCCCTCCCTCCCCTCCCTCATTCTCCCTTCCTCCTCCACCCCTCTCTCTCTCTCCTCCTCTCCCCTCTCTCTCCCTCCCTCCCCCTCTCTCTCTCCCTCCTCCCCCTCTCTCTCTCTCTCCCTCCCCTCCCCTCCCTCCCTCCTCCCTCTCCCCTCTCTTTCTCCTCCTCCCTCCCTTCTCCCTCCCTCCCTCCCACCCACCTCTCTCTCTCTCGTCACTGCCCATCCTGGTATATTTCAAAACCCCATTATATTGACTTTTTCCTTTTTAGTCATCATGAATATTTCACGAGTGCATTAACGCTTTGCTCTTTTACATATGCTGGTTCGAGTTCTCTCTATTCCAAAGGTATATTTTTCACGAACAAATTCATAGCGAACAAAAAAAAAAACTGGAAAAAATAACGAGAAAAAATATATACTGGATGTGGACAATATGCTAATTGTTAATGCATGTTATAATTACTGTAATGCTAATACTGAGAACAAGAACATAATTTCTATTAGTTATTATGAATTTGATGAGAGGAATAACTGATTCTAGTTTGGTAACAATGATGATGGTAATAATGGCAAAAGTGATTGTTATTATCATGCTAAATAGATGCTGAAAACGAATGACATTTTAGTATTATGTAAATGATAAATCAACGCTATTTAAACTTTCCTTGGGAATGCAAATGGAGAAAAAAATATTTGTTAAAAAGGAAAACTCAAAATAAAAACAGATACGGAATTAAGGACAACAATGTTAATTGTTTTAAAAGAATGAAAAAAGAAAGAAAAATATAAAGATATATATATGTGTGTGCGTGTGCGTGGGCGTGTGGGTGTATGTGCTTGTGTGTGCGTGCGTGTGAGTGTGCGTGCGTGCGTGTGTGTGTGTTGTGTGTTGCGTGTGAGTGTGCGTGCGTGCGTGTGTATGTGTGTGTGTGTGTGTGTGGTGTGTGTGATACTTACCTAGGTACTGAATGAAAATGTTTGGAACTAAGAATTTTATTAATGCAAAAGAGAATTAGCATTCTTTATGAGGTATTTGAGATAAGACCAAAAAGAAGAATAATGTTAGAGAGGCTGGAAGAACAGAAATAACACAGGTGATGATACTAGAACAACTGATAATGATCATCTAAATATCTGATATAAAAAGTTTGAAAGATTCTTAACACAAACGTCTTTTAGGATCAATGATATACAAAGGTTTTGAATAAACAAATTCCATTAAAAAAGAACATAAATGGTTATCTCGAAATATAGAACGATTAAATGCATGAGTAAAAATAAATAAATAAAAAATAATAAAATAGAAAAAAAAAACAGTCCTCTTGAATTTCCAAAACCACCAAAAGAGTGTATAATAACTTTGTATGAGGAAACTGAGAACTTTTGCACAGTAGAGAATATTTGTTATTTCACTCACACACACATACTTAAAATAAAATAAAGATAAATAAATAGAATAAGGAAATGAAATAAATGAATGACCAAATGGATAATAAGGGGAAATGGGTTGCGAGAGCAATAAGGGATATGTTGGAGGAACATCAAGAAAAATCAACATATACTGATTAGCTATAGGACCACTGTATCTAATGAACTAGCTAAACTTATCTAATGATCTAGTTAAACTTATCTAATGATCTAGGTAAACTTATCTAATGATCTAGGTAAACTTATCTAATGATCTAGGTAAACTTATCTAATGATCTAGCTAAATATATCTAATGATCTAGCTAACTTATATAATGATCTCGGTAAACTTATCTAATGATCTAGTTAAACATATCTAATTATCTAGTTAACATATCTAATGATCTCGGTAAACTTATCTAATGATCTCGGTAAACTTATCTAATGATCTCGGTAAACATATCTAATGATCTAAACTTATCTAATGATCTACGTTAACTTATCTAATGATCTAGCTAAACTTATCTAATGATCTAGCAAACTTATCTAATGATCTAGCTAAACTTATCTAATGATCTAGTTAAACATATCTAATGATCTAGCTAAACTTATCTAATGATCTAGTTAAACTTATCTAATGATCTAGCTAAACATATCTAATGATCTAGCTAAACTTATCTAATGATCTAGCTAAACTTATCTAATGATCTAGCTAAACATATCTAATGATCTAGCTAAACTTGTCTCATGATCTAGTTAAACTTATCTAATGATCTAGCTAACTTATCTAATGATCTAGCTAAACTTATCTAATGATCTAGCTAACTTATCTAATGATCTAGCTAAACATATCTAATGATCTAGCTAAACTTATCTAATGATCTAGCTAAACTTATCTAATGATCTAGCTAAACTTATCTAATGATCTAGTTAAACTTATCTAATGATCTAGCTAAACATATCTAATGATCTAGCTAAACTTATCTAATGATCTAGCTAACTTATCTAATGATCTAGCTAAACTTATCTAATGATCTAGTTAAACTTATCTAATGATCTAGCTAAACTTATCTAATGATTAGTTAAACTTATCTAATGATCTAGCTAAACTTATCTAATGATCTAGCTAAACTTATCTAATGATCTAGCTAAACATATCTAATGATCTAGCTAAACTTATCTAATGATCTAGCTAAACTTATCTAATGATCTAGCTAAACTTATCTAATGATCTAGTTAAACTTATCTAATGATCTAGCTAAACATATCTAATGATCTAGCTAAACTTATCTAATGATCTAGCTAAACTTATCTAATGATCTAGCTAAACTTATCTAATGATCTAGCTAAACTTATCTAATGATCTAGTTAAACTTATCTAATGATCTAGCTAAACATATCTAATGATCTAGTTAAACTTATCTAATGATCTAGCTAAACTTATCTAATGATCTAGTTAAACTTATCTAATGATCTAGCTAAACATATCTAATGATCTAGTTAAACTTATCTAATGATCTAGCTAAACATATCTAATGATCTAGTTAAACTTATCTAATGATCTAGTTAAACTTATCTAATGATCTAGTTAAACTTATCTAATTATGTAGCTAAACTTATCTAATGATCTAGTTAAACTTATCTAATGATCTAGCTAAACTTATCCAATTATGTAGCTAAACTTATCTAATGATCTAGCTAAACATATCTAATGATCTAGCTAAACTTATCTAATGATCTAGCTAAACATATCTAATGATCTAGCTAAACTTATCTAATGATCTAGTTAAACTTATCTAATGATCTAGTTAAACATATCTAATGATCTAGCTAAACTTATCTATATGATCTAGTTAAACTTATCTAATGATCTAGCTAAACATATCTAATGATCTAGCTAAACTTATCTAATGATCTAGTTAAACTTATCTAATGATCTAGCTAAACATATCTAATGATCTAGCTAAACTTATCTAATGATCTAGCTAAACTTATCTAATGATCTAGTTAAACATATCTAATGATCTAGTTAAACTTATCTAATGATCTAGCTAAACTTATCTAATGATCTAGTTAAACTTATCTAATGATCTAGCTAAACATATCTAATGATCTAGTTAAAACTTATCTAATGATCTAGTTAAACATATCTAATGATCTAGTTAAACTTATCTAATGATCTAGCTAAACTTATCTAATGATCTAGTTAAACTTATCTAATGATCTAGCTAAACATATCTAATGATCTAGCTAAACTTATCTAATGATCTAGTTAAACATATCTAATGATCTAGTTAAACTTATCTAATGATCTAGCTAAACTTATCTAATGATCTAGTTAAACTTATCTAATGATCTAGCTAAACATATCTAATGATCTAGTTAAACTTATCTAATGATCTAGTTAAACTTATCTAATGATCTAGTTAAACATATCTAATGATCTAGTTAAACTAATCTAATGATCTAGTTAAACATATCTAATGATCTAGTTAAACTAATCTAATGATCTAGTTAAACTAATCTAATGATCTAGTTAAACTAATCTAATGATCTAGTTAAACTTATCTAATGGTCTAGCTAAACTTATCTAATGATCTAGTTAAACTTATCTAATGATCTAGCTAAACATATCTAATGATCTAGTTAAACTTATCTAATGATCTAGTTAAACTTATCTAATGATCTAGCTAAACTTATCTAATGATCTAGCTAAACTATCTAATGATCTAGCTAAACATATCTAATGATCTAGCTAAACATATCTAATGATCTAGCTAAACTTATCTAATGATCTAGCTAAACATATCTTATTATCTAGCTAAATTATCTAATGATCTAGCTAAACTTATCTAATGATCTAGTTAAACTTATCTAATGATTAGCTAAACTTATCTAATGATCTAGTTAAACTTGTCTAATGATCTAGCTAAACATATCTAATGATCTAGCTAAACTTATATAATGATCTCGGTAAACTTATCTAATTATCTAGTTAAACATATCCAATGATCTAGTTAAACATATCTAATGATCTAGGTAAACTTATATAATGATCTAGCTAAACTTATCTAATGTTCTAAATTTATCTAATTATGTAGGTAAACTTATCTAATGTTCTAAACTTATCAAATTATGTAGGTAAACTTATCTAATGATCTAGCTAAACTTATCTAATGTTCTAAACTTATCCAATTATGTAGGTAAACTTATCTAATGATCTAGGTAAACTGTAAGGACAATAGCACAAGGGTAACAATAGATTTTAAATTTTAAATTTTCGCTTTTCGATATGACTGGTCTTAAATTTAGCTTACGAATTTTCTAACAGCCTCATTCGGTTTACGAGGGCGATTCCAAAGAGGGGCATAGGAAAGTGGGAGGGGCTTATTGTCGTGGCTGCTGCTAGAACTATGAGGAAGTCAGTTACCCTCCAACCGTCAACAGGGATTTACGCTTGCCAAGGACTCTGTTGGGAATGTTGTTCAGTGAGGAAGAACAAGTCAGCAGTTGATGAAATTCGACTCGTGGAGAAAAACTGAAATAGTTTCGAGGTTAAGAGACGGACTGTATAGTGAAGAACATCTTGATATGAATGTTAATGGAAATATTTTGATGAAGCTTGATACCTGTGTTTTTTGTGTTAATTTTCTGGAGTCCTGATAAAACATACATTACCCATGGGTGGAATATTCATTTGTAAGGAAGAAACTAATTATCCATGACCTAATATGGATAGACAACGAAGAACCTAAAAAGTGACGTCACAAGCTGCATATAAAAAAAACGTGAAAATAATGAACCAAACTATACCAATTGAAAATAAAATCTAAACAAAGAAATTGAATAAAAGGGTTTACATGTTAGCATATTTGAAATTCACACGAGAGATATCTGAAACAAAAAAATATATAATAATAATAGTAATAAAATTTAAAGAAATATATAAAAATAAATTCACACGAGATATCTTAAACAAAAAAAATATATAATAATAATAATAGTAATAAAATTTAAAGAAATATATAAAAATTAAAAATCTTTGTGGATGGCTAAGATT
>NW_020871357.1:26875-29375 GCF_003789085.1 Penaeus vannamei | reverse complement strand
CCTCGCTGTGTAGTTTGGGGCTTGGGTTGGCTGCGGCGCGGGCTTGGTGGTGTTTGTTAGCCTGCTTGTTGCTGCTTGATTTGCAATAGTGCTGCTGAGGAAGATGACAGTAATGATGGTGATAGTTGGAACAGTAATGATAATGATAATAATGACGATGATGATAATGATAATTTAGGATAATGATGATAGTGTTAATGGTAATAAAAATTATCGTGATATTAATAATAATGATAGTAATAATAATGATAATAATAAAAATAATAACAATAACAATAACAAAAAGCTCTTAGAGAGCGCATACCTCCGCCAAAACAATAGGTCACAAATGCAATAAAAATATTCCCACGAAGAATTACTTTAAAAAATAATAATAACAATATTTAAGTGCCTAAAAGTTGAAGCAGTCCCAATATTGCAATGCTAATGAATCCTTAAGAAAGGTCCTGGATCCGGATCATCGTACAAGGCAGTGGCACCTAAGTGGGCTGAGAGACTCTTGAGTTCGCCAGCTGACCAACGCTGCCCAGAACATCACTCCCTGGCGGAGGTAATAATGATGATAATAATAGGAACAATACTGCTAATAACAATAGTGTTAATGATGATATGATTAATATTAACAATAATAAAAGAAATATTATCATTGACATTATATACTTATCATTACTTTTATTTATCATTATTATTATTTCATCATTATTGTTATTATCATTAGGCCTATCGTTATTGTTATTGTTATCAATATTATTTATAATAATTATGATAATAATGATAATAATTATTATTATTATTACTAATGTTATAATTATTGTTATCATTATCATTATTGTTATTAGTGTCATTATCATTATTATTGTTATCACAATTTTCGTTAAAATTATCATCTATCATCCTCATTCCCGTTATCGTCATCGTTAGCATCATATTTCTTACTGGTAATTATTGCACATCATGATCACAATTCTTATCATCGCGATTGCCGTTCTGCTTCGGGGCGCCCGTCTCTCCGCGGGAACGCCGATGAACCGCCCCGACGGAGAGACCGAGTGGAACGGCTGCTGTAGTGCGGGCGGCTGACACACAGAGGGCACCGCATGACCCACGCCGCCCCTTCGGCTCTGATCCGAGCCATTATCGACGCCGCGAAAAGCGCCAATCTTGGGAAAGGTGAATTATCCCCTCCCTCCCCCTCTTATTTCGTCTTCCCCAAAAAGGGAAATGCTCCTCTGTGACCATTAACTAAGTGCGGTTATTTACGGCCCCTTCTTGCGCTCAGGAACACATATTATAGGTGTCAGTCTCGCTGTTCAAACAATCATTGCCTGGTGATGAACAGGTGAATTTACAACTAAATTACGGATGATTTTAAGGTTAATCGACGGATACATATACGTGTAGGTGTGCGTGCGTGAGGCCCGGGCCGTAATGGCGGGCGGACGGACGCGCCCTTCGGCATTCCTTTGTTTTCTGCTTTTTTCACTAAACGCATGTCGGTCCATCGGCATAAATCGGACATCACGCCGCCCCGCATTAGGAACATCTTAATTTAGAATCGCCTTTTAATCCGAGCACTTTGAGGAATTTACGGCCGCGATCTCCATCATACGCGTTCGCACTCGGCACAAAATTAGTAGGAGGCGACCGCGTCACCATCAGCGTCGGAGGCAGGAATGCTCATGCCATTTTAGGAGCGGTCGGCCTCAAATTTATGGCGCCTGCAATTTGACCTGAGTCCCAATGTTTCACTTTGTATATGGGAGTCACTGCCTTAATTATGATAATTCGGATCCAAGCTGTCAAAAGTGTGTCTTTTTATCCAGGCAGTTAGCCGGGAATCAAATTCACGTGCGATTTACAAAGCGATTTTATTAAGCGTCGGGCTGGCGAAGAGAGAGGGGCGTTTCTTTGTTGTTTTGCGCTGGCACACACGTGATGTTACTTAGACTGGTTGCTCTGTTATCATTCTTGTGGGGGACTGTCTGAAATGTGCCTTCGTTTTACAGTTTTAATTTTCCTGAATTCATTATTTTCCGCTTCTCTCCGCTATCTCATTCCTTTTTTCATTATATCTATTACTCAAATTTGACAGTGTGTTTTGTGGCCATGATATCCAGATTTATGACGAAAAAAGGAAAAGGAAAAATCGGAGAGAGAACGCAGACATACTGGCAAAAGAAAATCCCAGGGAAAGAAATCCGCTACAACTCCGAATTAATCTGGAGATGATTAGCGCGATCCGCCGCCCGATTTTCGCCACGGGAAGCGCGAATCGCCGGCCATTTCCGCGGGAGTCTCGGGCGGCCGTCCGGGTGGGCGTCGGCGGCCGTCGGGTGGGCGTCGGGTGGGCGTCGGGCTGCTGCAGGCCTAGGCTCAGGATTACTGACATTGTTTGAGTAACGTTGGTTTGTTTGGGCTGTTATTGTCATTGTCGTTTGGAATAATGCGTTTAAGTTGTTATGGCTTACTTTGACTATTATCGATTTATTTGACTATTTTG
>NW_020871357.1:12500-16794 GCF_003789085.1 Penaeus vannamei | reverse complement strand
AGGAGAAGAAGACATGAGGAGAGGCAGGGAGGAGGCGGGAGGCAAGGAAGAGGCGGGCGGAGGAACGGAAGAGGGAGGAGGGATGGGTCGGGAGGGAGAGGAGGAGTGAGGGGAGGAGAGGGAGGAGAGAGGATGAGAGAGGAGGATGAGAGGAGGACGACGGAAGGAGGGAGAAGACAGGAGACAGGAAAAAGGAGAAGAGACGAGGAGAAAGAGAGAGGGAGGAGAAGAGAGAGACAGGAGAGGACGATGGGGGGAAGAGGAGAGGGGAGAGGGAGAGAGAGAATAACAGACAAAAAGAGACAGAGAGAGAGAAGAAAGAGAGAAAGAGAGAAAGAGTAAGAGAGAAAGAGGAGAGAGGAGAAGGAGAGAAGAGAGGAGAGAGAGAGATCTACATCACAAATATCATGATAAACATATTACATCTCCACGGCTAATATATACAGAGGATAAAAAGAATAAAAAGAAAAAGAAAAAGAAAAAAGGGAGGGAGAATGATAACTTTCACGACTTCTGTGGATTTCCTCTTTCACAGATTTCATTTCCGTTCGCCTTAGCTTCCAAAATTATCTTCACCGTGTTGTATTTTCTCCGTGAACTTATTCAAATAATCAAATTCTCTTCGCTGGGTTTTTATTTTCAATTTTTTTGGAGGGGATACTTTTGTTTTAAACATTTGTGATTAGTCTGAGGATGTGTGTTATTTTGTTATTATTGTAGTTTTATCATTTTAGCGCCATTTTTTTTATATTCGCACTGCAGTTTTTTGGGGGGAGTTCTTATTCGCACTTTCGTTATTTTTCTGGTTTATTATTCGCACTTCGTTTTTTTTGGACACATTATTCGCACCTCAGCATATTTGAACCAGGATTCGAAACCAAGATTCGATAAAATGACACAAAAACTCTTTGAAACATTACCAACTCGAAAGACAAAATGTTCTAGATTATTAACTAAACGGTAAAAAGTAACATAGAAGAAAGCAGGGAGGAATATAAGCATTCTATATTCACCATTCTACTAACTGTGAAGAAAACTAGGGCACACAGTGACACATTCGACTCACTTCCACGTGACTTTCCCGCCATATTGCTTGTTAGATATACATACTTGTCCATAGAATTAATTTTACTCTCTTAGACATTTCAATTGCCGTTATCCTCTACATAACCTTCTTTATTACCAGATATTACAAACGGAAAAAATTAAAAGTATCTGGTACACTATTGCATCATCAGGTTTATTGGTTTATTAATAGTGTTCTGCCATGCGTGCTTCGTCATGAATGAGACTGCCAAAGCCTAACCTATTATTATAACTGTTGGCAAGGTTGTTAATTGCTATACATGTTGCTTCTGCTGTATCAATGACATTCATCAATGGTAGATAAATGACAATGACGTAATTTTTTGTTTATAATTTATTTTCATTATTTTGATTATAGTTGGTTTTGTTGAAGGTGGAGTAATAAGCATAGAAGAGAGAGAGAGGAAGGAGAGATTGAGAGAGGGGGGGGGGAGGGACGAGAAGAAGAGAGAGAGAGAGAGAGAGAGAGAGAGAGAGAGAGAGAGAGAGAGAGGAGAAGAGAGAGAGAGAGAGAGAGAGTAGAGAGAAAGAGAGAGAGAGAGAGAGAGGGGGGAAGAAGGGATGGAGGGAAGGAGAGGGAGAGAAAAGAAGGAGGGGAGGGGGAAAGAAATGAGAGAGAGAAGAGAGAGAAGAGAGAGAGAGGAGAGAGAGAGGAGAGAGAGAGGGGGGGAGGGGAAAGAATGAGAGAGAGAGAGAAACGAGAGGGGGAGGGAGGGGAGAGAGAGAAAAGAGAGAGAGAAAGAGAGAGAGAGGGAGAGAGAGAACAGAACAGACAGACAGACAGAAGAGAGAGAGAGAAGAAAGAAAGAAAAGAGGAAGAGAGATAGAGATAAATATCATGATGCATCATACCTATAACCAACATTCAATAAAAAGGCATTAATTTTTATTTTTTGCACAAGACCCATAGCTTTTAGAGGACTTCATAAATCCATAGCCATGTAATTACTGATAAAAAAATCTATTATTTCATCTATAAACATCACCACCATTACCATTATCACCATTAGCACCATCACTGGATTCAGTGTTGCCAATAGTTTTGCCGTTGTTGCAATCAGATAATGCATAATTGACCACAGGATTGCAAGGTATAAATGTGGTCATGATTCGAACAGCTTATGGGTTTTAATGCATTGGAAACGAATGAAATTGATGGAGGACAAAGTTGCAATTTAAATTTGAATTGCGGGTTAGTGGTTGGGATAATGAAAATTGGATACTGTTTCAAGCTTTTTCAAAGTAGGGATAGGATATGCTGAATTGGACTGGGTGATAAATCTAACGTGAATAGATTTTTTTTTGGTCTTTTACTGTTTAGTCTGTCTGTCTCTGTCTCTGTCTGGGTGATAAATCTACACTGACAAAATTTTTTTTTTGGTGGTCTTTTTAAACTCTGTCTGTTTGTCTGTCTGTCTCTGTCTCTGTCTGGGTGGATAAAAATCTACGTGAAATTTTTTTATGTCTTTACTACTGTCTGTTGTCCTGTCTGATTCTCTGATATATATACTGTCTGGGTGATAAATCTACATGAATAGATTTTTTTTGGTCTTTCTCTCTTTATCTGTTTAGTCTGTCTGTCTCTTTAGATCTCTTTGTCTGCGGTGATAAATCTACGTGAAAAGATTTTTTTTGTCTTTTACTCTGTTCCTTGTTTGTTCTGTTGTCTCTGTCTCTGTCCTGGTGATAATCACATGAATAGATTTTTTTGGTCTTTCATCTACATATAGATTGTCATGATCTGTCTGTCTCCGTCTGGGTGATAAATCTACATGAATAGAGTTTTTTTTTGGTCTTTCTCTCATTCTGTTGTCTGTCTGTCTCTGTTCTCTGTCTGGGTGTCTACTCTGTCTTTCTTCTCATTTTTCGTGTATTTGTCTCTCTGTCTCTGTCTGTCTGTCGTCTGTCTGTCTGTCTTTCGTCTCTCTCTCTCTGTTTCTTCGTACAGAAATTTCTACCTTACACACACACACACACACACACGCACGCACGCACACACACATACATATATATGTAAATATATGTATATGTATGTATACATATATGTATATATATATTCCTGTCAAAAAATAAAAATTAAAATCCTCCTTGGTTTTGTCACTTGATGAGGAAGCTTGTGAGACTCGAAAAGTTATGGAGAGAGAGAGAGAGAGAGAGAGAGAGAGAGAGAGAGGAGAGAGAGAGGAGAGAGAGAGCAGACAGAGAGAGGAGAGAGACACCTCGCTTTAAAAAAAAAAAAAAAAAAAAAAAAAAAAAAAAAAAAAAATCTAACCCTCGTGGTTCATAGTCGGGTTTTTATGCCTACTGGAGGGCTATTTCGGACCAGGGATGTCTACTGCCTAAATATATGCGGCGAAAGAAAAAAATTGGGTAGAACGAAAGCGTTAAAGCTGAGGCGAGCTTTTCCGTTGCTTCGGGAGGGGGGTAGGTGGGTGGGGTGGGATGGGGGGGGGGGGGGGAGGGTTCTAGGGTGGGGTGGGGTGGGGGATGGGGTGGGGTAGGTGGTTGGTGGGGATGGGGTGGGGGTGGATGGGGCTGGGAAGGTCCTGGGTGGGGAGGGTGGGGGGGGTCCTGGGGGCGGGGGGGTGATTCGTCTTGTGGTTACTGGTTTCCGCGATACCCGGAGTTCTTGTGCAGTTGTTGGGGTTGTTGGTGTAATAGCTATGTTGGTGATGGTATGTGTGTGTGTGTATGTGTGGTTGTGTGTGTGTGTGTGTGTGTGTGTGTGTGTGTGTGTGTGTGTGTGTGTGTGTGTGTGTTGTGTGTGTGTATGTGTGTGTGTGTTGTGTGTGTCTGTGTGTGTCTGTGTGTGTCTGTGTGTGGTATGTGTGTGCGTGTGAATGGAAAAACTATGGTAGAAAACCCACAATGCACGAACTAGATTTATTGAAGTCTCACTTCTATAAATCTAGTCTGTGCATTGTGTGTGATTTTTTGTTTTTTTTTTTACACACACACACACACACACACACACACACACACACACACACACACACACACACACACACACACACACACACACACACACACACGCACACACACACAACACATATAAATTTGCAATCAGTCTCACCTTGGCCAGCGTGGTTCCCGTATCAGAAATACAGTCAAACACCATCAGCAACGCAGTGTATTTCCCTCAAGACTCATTCCATACACTCTCTCAACCGGCTTCAGTGATCCCATGTCAGGCGTAAGTACAGTGCAG
>NW_020871357.1:5000-7500 GCF_003789085.1 Penaeus vannamei | reverse complement strand
CAACAAAGTCCTACAAACCTCGAGTAACTTTACAACGATAGCAGTAAATAGTAATTCTAAAGTGAACATCATTTTTATTTACTTAAAAAGATATTTATATAACGTGGTGATGAAACGCACTTCTCGGAAAACTCCACTTTTCCAATAGCTCTGTGAAGTCTGTCTCTCTCTGGCGGTCATTCGTGGGTCGTAGTATATTGATATCCAATGCGTAACCTGGTTATATTAATGTCTTGCCTCGGGGACAGAACGAAGGAGAGAGGGGGAGAGAGAGAAAAAACGATTGAAGGAAGAGCGATGGAGAGGGAAAGAGAGAGAGGAGAGGGGGAAGGAAAGAAATGAGAGAAAGACAGAGAGATAGGGAAAGAGAGAGAGAGAGAGGGGGGGGGGGAGGAAGAGAGAGAGGGAGGGAGGAGGGAAAGAGAGAGAGAGAGGGGGGGGAGAAGGAAGAGTGACGAAGAGGGGAAAGAGAGAGAGGGAGGGAGAGAGAGAGAGAGAGAGAGGGAGGAGGAAGGAAAGAGAGAGAGAGAGACAGAGAGGGAGGGAAAGAGAGAAAAGAGAGATAGAGGAAAAAAAGAAAGAGAGAGATAGAGAGAGAGAGAGAGAGAGAGAGAGAGAGAGAGAGAGAGAGAGAGAGAGAGAGAGAGAGAGAGGAGAGAGAGAGGGAAAGAGAGAGAGAGATAAGAGAGAGAGAGAGAGAGAGAGAGGGAGAGGGAGGGGAGAGAGAGAAGAGGAGGGAGGAGGAAGAGAGAGAGAGAGACAGAGAGGGAGGAAAGAGAGAAAGAGAGAGAGGGAAGAAAGAAGAGAGGGAGGGAGAGAGGAATGCAAGAAAGGCAGGAGAGACAGGGAAAGAAGACGGATAGACAAGTACTCACATTACCTACCTCATCCCCATATCTAAAAAACCAACATTTTCCCTCCTTAAAACCCCCCCTCTATAGTACTCATCCACTCCCTCCATTACAATATCACTTTTTTATTCCAACAACACTACGACGTCATTTGTTTAAGGCAGTCATTCCCAGTCGTACATTTCCCTCTGCTTTTACGTGCCAGGGTCTCTCTCTCTCTCTCTCTCTCTCTCCTCTCTCTCTCTCTCTCTCTCTCTCTCTCTCTCTCTCTCTCTCTCTCTCTCTCTCTCTCTTCTCTCTCTCTCTCTCTCTCTCTCTCTCTCTCGCGTACACGGACAGGGGTTAAAGTGACGTCCAAAATTCCTAGCAGTCCGGGGCAGTGAGGTCGACCGTCTTTTTGTGGGGCGGGCGAGAGAGAGGTCCACGGAGCGAGGGGCGAGGACGAGGGACGAGGGACGCGAGGGCGAGGGACGAGGGGCGAGGGGCGAGGGACGAGGGACGAGGGGCGAGGGGCGAGGGGCGAGGGGCGAGGGGACGAGGGCGAGGGACGAGGGGCGAGGGGCGAGGGGCGAGGGGAGAGGGGCGAGGAGCGAGGGACGAGGAGCGAGGAGCGAGGAGCGAGGGGCGAGGGACCGAGGGAGCGAGGGGCGAGGGACGAGGGGCGAGGGCGAGGGGCGGGGGCGAGGGGGCGAGGGACGAGGGGCGAGGGACGAGGAGCGAGGGGCGAGGGACGAGGGGCGAGGGGCGAGGGGCGAGGAGCGAGGGACGAGGGACGAGGGACGAGGGAGAGGGCGAGGGGCGAGGGGCGAGGAGCGAGGGGACGAGGGGCGAGGGGCGAGGACGAGGGAGCGAGGGGCGAGGGGCGAGGGCGAGGGACAGGAGCGAGGAGCGAGGAGGGCGAGGGGGCGAGGGACGAGGAGCGAGGGGCGAGGGGCGAGGGCGAGGGGCGAGGGGCGAGGAGCGAGGGACGAGGAGCGAGGAGCGAGGAGCGAGGGGCGAGGGAGCGAGGGGACCGAGGGGCGAGGGGCGAGCGAGGGGCGAGGGGCGAGAGGGCGAGGAGGAGCGCGCGTGGGCGAGGAGGAGCGTAGCGAGGAGCGGAGGAGAGCGAGGAGACGAGGAGGAGCGAGGGCGAGGGCGAGGGGCGAGGGGCGAGGGGCGAGGGCGAGGGCGAGGGCGAGAGACGGGCGAGGGGCGAGGGGCGAGGAGCGAGAAGGAGCGAGCGAGAGAGGCGAGGGGCGAGGAGCGAGAGGGAGCGAGGCGAGGGGCGAGGGCGAGGAGCGAGGACGAGGAGCGAGGAGCGAGGAGCGAGGGCGAGAGCGAGGGCGAGGGGCGAGGGGCGAGGGGGCGAGGGGCGAGGACGGAGACGAGGGCGAGGGGCGAGGAGCGAGGGACGAGGGACGAGGGGCGAGGGACGAGGGCGGCGAGAGGGGCGAGGGACGAGGGGCGAGGGAGAGGGGGCGAGGGACGAGGGGCGAGGGACGAGGCGAGGGCGAGGGCGAGGGGCGAGGGCGCGGGGCGAGAGAGGTCCACGGAGCGAGGGGCGAGGGGCGAGGGGCGAGGGGACGAGGCGAGAGAAGGCCCGCTGCTGCAACTCTGGTTCTCCTTCGTCGAGAATGGGTAATGAGGTGATTTTCTTGATTTTTTTTTTT
>NW_020871356.1:703751-717846 GCF_003789085.1 Penaeus vannamei | reverse complement strand
CAATGCAGCTTTTCAAAATAGTCATCCCATATATTAACGCGGGAAAACCTTGAATCAGGACATTATGACACACTCTTACCAACAAGAATTCCATATTACGATTTTGTCGTATGTTAGTAATAATATAGATATCAATATAGATGTGATCTGTACGTTATAGAGATAGTTGTAAATACAGATATTGATATATAGGCGCACACAACGGTGATACATAAGAGAGATTAGACAGATACGCAGAAATAAAAATTAGCATAAAAATTAGATAGAGATTAATAGATAGAATAGATAACAGATAGATAAATAACAGATAGAATACGACTTAGATTAGCCATAGATAGATAGATAAGATAGGACAAGAACAGACAGACAGACCCAGACAGACAGATAGAGTAATAAATGCAATTATACCAAATACCAAGTAATGAGTACAGAGAGAGAAAAGTTAAATAGGAACAGAAACTTTATCTGCTGTTGAATTCCTCTGCAGGAGAAAGTGCACAAACTCAAGAGCAGAGGACAGGTCAATTGGCCAAAGTTTCAAAAAATGAATATGTTCTTAACAATTATTCTCATTTCCCACAATGTAGCTGAAAAACGTCATATTTTATTAAATATATAGAAATTTACTTAATAACAAGAGTTAATTTTATCTACCGCATTTACCGGCGTTGTCACCATTAGGAAAAGGTGCCCATATAAAATATGTAAAGTAAAGGTATTTTTGGTGTCATATTCATAATATATTATATATACATAAGAGTAGGAAGGGATTTTTTTACTTCTACCTGAAGGTGGCCTACAAAGAAGGATCATAATTTATCACATGTCGAACATATTGTAGAGTAACTTTTAAATCCTTTATCATATTTTTAAATCATGTACATTTCGCATATGCTTATGTTAAAGTTTTAGTCGCGGATACAAAAGCCCAATACTCTGAATAGTCATATAACCCACCTTAAAATAATATAATAACATAATAATATAATAATAATGATATAATATAATAATATAATAATAAATATAATAATATAATAATAATATAAAAAATAATAATAAATAATAATAAATAATCTAATGATAATAATAAGAATAAAATAATAATAAATATGAATAGCATATCAGATGCTGAATAGTTTTTGAATAGTTAAAAACCCCACCATTAAAAATACTACTAATAATAATAGATATGGTAAATACGTCAAATATAGCCTGTGTGCAGAATCTGAAACATTTTTTTTTAAACCTGAATAAAACGAAAATTGTCCAAGAATTCCAAAGAGCAAAATAAAAGAAGTCCACAGAGATTGGCAAGGTTCTTAATGTCTGAACTTTTGTAAAAACACTTTACTCGCCGCAAAAAGTTTGAAAAGATTTGTTTTGAACACTCAAACTTTTTTATTTTTCAAAGATAACAAGGTGCTAATGAAGCTTAACAAATCAAACTTAATCTTGCCTACCGATTATATTTCTGTTTAATCATCCCAAGTGAATGTTCTTTAACAATTATATTCGGTCCGGTTTTAGAATTTGTCGAAGGCCCGACCAAAAATATTCGTATACTTTGACATGCATATATAAAAAAATAAAGCACATTTACAGTCTTGAGACATTTATATCAACCGGCAAATAGATGGTTAAATGTATATCTATCAGGTATGCAGAGAGATATGCCTTTATTTCTGCGATCTGTATTTATGAAATTCATTGGGAATCGGGCCTGGCACGATTTACAAACCGGCTGATTATCCAATGAGGTTTAAAAGTTCTTTTGGACCGTCCTTCATCATACAATTACTAATCTATTGTTGCCAACGGACTTCTTTTAAATGCAACATTCTCGGTAGAGTGCAAAGCTTGCAAATTTCATTGAATTTTGTCTCCCCAAACTTGTATTCTTTTCTGCTTGCTTCCATCACGATCGTCCTTCTCTGTCGGTATATTTTGTCGTTGTTTTTGTTTGTTATTGTTATTCGTGTTATTTTCATTATCAGTATTGTTATTATTATTTTTAATTATGGTAAAAGAGAAGGAGAGAGAAGAGAGAAGAGAGAGAGAGAGAGAGAGAAGAGAAGAGAGGAGAGGAGGGGGGAGGAGGGGAGAGGACGAGAGAGAGAGAGAGAGAGAGAGGAGAAGAGAGAAGAGAAGAGAGAGAGAGAGAGAGAGAGAGAGAGAGAGAGAGAGAAGGAGCAATAAAGGGATAGAGAAATAGAGACAGACAAACATACAAACAGACAACAGACAGAAAGAAAAAAAAAAAACGCTCCATGATGCTTCGTTGCCTAAAACTTTTTACATAATGAGACTAAAACCACGACCCCGTTCTAACACCTTCCCTAGATAAGTAGCGTTCATGCTATAGTGACCACCATGCTCTGTGTTCAACAACGGGAACGTAGGATGGGAGGAAAGCCGTTCTCCGCAAGGTGTTCAGATTGTCCTGTTGAACGCAGAGGAACTTCACTGCTGCTGCAGTCTCGCATCTCGTTTCGTTTTTTTTTTAACATCAGGTATCTTTCTCTCACTGCCTGTCTCTCTCGTTCTCTGTCTCTGTATGTTTCTCTCTCTCTCTCTCTCTCTATTCTATCTATCTATCTATCTCGCTCTCTCTCTCTTCTCTTCTCTCTCTCTCTCTCTCTCTCTCTCTCTCTCTCTCTCTCTCTCTCTCTTCTCTCTCTCTCTCTCTCTCTCTCTCTCTCTCTCTCTCTCTCTCTCTTCTCTCTCTCTCTCTCTCTCTCTCTCTCTCTCTCTCTCTCTCTCTCTCTCTCTCTCCCTCTCCCAACACAGCCACAAAATTTCTATCTCCTTCACCAGGTCTCTCGATCTTTCTATCTCCTCATATTTTCCTTCAGGCATTTTCAGTAAGTCTCCTTCATCCTGTAAGAAGCACATGCACAGTTTGGCCGATAAAAATCATTAGACACGTTTCTCGTATTCATCCTTAAGCACTCTTGAGTTAAGACTGATAATGTTGTCGATTTTTTGTGTTAGGTTTGAGGAATATTTATGTCCTGGGGTATTGGTCTTTATTTTTTTTTCATGATATAAATCTATCATTTTTTTCTTTTCATACAGAGGTCTTCGTCACAGTAATACCGACTAATGCATTTTAAACATTTAAAAGTGAAACATACCTACTTACCAAATACAGACGAAATATACAAAATATGCTGATATTATCACGAATTTTGTAAACTTTCAGCGCACGTTATATATTGAAAAACACATTTGGATTAACCCGTGTGTTGGTACTCTGAAACAAAGATTTATCATGGATTCAACAACATGTTCTTTTGACACAGAAACACATTTTCACCCCGAAGCCCAACACTCCTCTAGACCAATATACACAGGGTCTCCTAGGATGCCTCTGTTGCAAGAATCCTAAAGAAAAGCTGCAATTTTGTGGGACAACGTGAGAAACATTGATTTGATGCAGGTTGATTTTACAGTTGTTTAGTGTGTGTCTCTTTTTTTTCTGTTTCTGGCCCTGATCTCTCTCTGTCTCTGTCTCTGTCTCTGTCTGTCTCTCTCTCTCTCTCTCTCTCTCTTCTCTCTCTCTCTCTCTCTCTCTCTCTCTCTCTCTCTCTCTCTCTCTCTCTCTCTCTCTCTCCCGTGTCTGTCTCTGCCTCCCCCCTTTTGAAGTTGTTGCTCCATGTGTGTATTTCTCTTCTCTTTTCTCTCCGTATCTGCCCCCATCTCTCTTTCTATTTCTTTCTCCCTCTCTCCCTCCTGCCCTCTCTCTCTCTACTCTCCCTCCTTCTCTATCTCTTCTTAGTGCTAAAAACGATCTGAAAAGTTGTTAGTGCCATAAAAAAAGGTCCTTGCTTTAGGTACACGTTACAAATTTCACATCCTCTCACTCTTAGATGCAAAAATTAATTTATAATGTTCTTTTCATGAATCTGATGTTGTGACGCGAGAATTACACTTCATTTTTTATTTGAGCAAGATCAGCCCATTTTGCTGATTACGTTGGTGGTAGTGTATTCACTATACAAGAGAAAAAATATTCAGAAATGGGGTCAGTGCTGTTTCTATAATAAATTCATTGATTGTATCCTGAGATTGAGTGTCTATACAAGTGTTATTGCTTGAGTGCAATATCAGTGACTGTAGGCCAGTGAAGGAACGTAACCCAAAGATATGTGACTGTTCATCTATATTCAGTGACATGGTGAAACAGCTTGCATCGTAAGTATATTACAAAAGCATTCTGCGAATGATCATTGTGTGTGTAGTGATGTGTCTGATTATAGTGTGGTGTAAAATAATAAACATGCAAAAGAATACAAATCCCCCGAGGGTCTTGTGTGTGTGTGTGTGTGGGTAGTGTGATGCCATGTGTGTGTGTGTGCCTGTGTGATAGTGTGTGTTAGTGTGTGAATGTGTGTGCTGCTAGTTGTGTGACGTAGAGGTGTTGTGTGTGTGGTCTGCATATAACCTTATATATCCTATATTACCCTGCAAAATTATGATTGAAATTCATATAATCTAACTAATGCCACTGATAGGGCTGTGTTCCCCCTTGCCTAATAAGTAAAGCGAACGTATAAAGCGTACCATACAACACTATTGCCTTTCTTATACAAACCTTCATAAATCATTACCTAAAACTCTGCTTCCATAGTGATTTAAATAGCAATATTTAGGTCTATATTAGAAGGTAGTCGAGTTCGGCTTCAAGGGAAAAATACCAAAACAACACACAACAACAACAGACACTACAAAATCAATAAAACATCTACATAAACAGCAACAATAGCAAGGAAAGAAAGCATAAATAAATCTAGTATTGTCTATTCTTATACTTACCAGTTTTGTTTTATATTATTAGTAACCAAGATTAGTGATATACTACTCGCAATGTAACGTGCCCATGTCTGTTGTCCAAGGTCTTTGTTGTCATTTACTGCGTAAAACAGGACAACAACGTGAATCCTCGCGTTAACCTTGGATATATTACTTTTGCAAAGACAAGCGGACCAGTTATTTTAGAAGTGAGCGAGGCCCACCCGAACTAGAAAATATTACTTCATAGTTAACGCATCCAATGGATTAATACAAACAACAACAATACAATGCAAATAGTTTCAGTCTATTGTCCTCTGTCGTATTAAGATTATAGTAACACTTATATATAACTAATCTAAAAGTAACAGTCCATAGGAGTGGTAATGAATGTAAGATATGCATGTCTAGACTGTGACCAGGACATGAAGTATGTTCTGTGTATTATTGCCCGTCTTTATATATAAAATGTTTGGGTCGGCCTACGCATTATAAACAAACCGGCTTAAGAGTGCTTTGATGTACGTTGATATGAGACCAAGTGCCTAGCATGAAACTACTCCCTACGCGAGAATTGGTGATTACATGCTGAATAAGAGAAAGGTAGAAATGCAGAAAGGATATTTATGCAACTGAACATTCAAAAACTAATTAGTGTTAAAAGAATGTCAGTTAAAAAAATTTTAGTGACGGTGAAGAAGGAGAGAACGGTGACAGGAAAGTTGCTCGACCGCTCCTCATATTAATGCTTCCGTACTCGCGCTCTGGCTCTCTGCTCCTCTCTCCCTCTCTCTCTCTCTGCTCTCCTGCGTCTGCTGCTTCGTCTCTCTCTCTCTCTCTCTCTCTTCTTCTTTTTCTCTCTCTCTTCTTCTCTTTTCCTTCTCTCTCTATTTCTCTCGTCTCTCTCTCTCTCTCTCTCTCCTCTCTCTCTCTCCTCTCTCTCCTCTCTCTCTCTCTCTCTCTCTCTCTCTCTCTCTCGCTCTCTCTTCTCTCTCTCTCTCTCTCTCTCTCTCTCTCTCTCTCTCTCTCTCTCTCTCTCTCTCTCTCTCTCTCTCTCTCTCTCTCTCTCTCTTAAATCATTTCTCGTGTATGAATCATTTATCAGATGTGGGTGAGTTTCTACGGTACATAATGCACAATTGTCATGATTTTTGGACTTCATTGGTAATTTTAGTTTACGGAAAAGGAGGAACATACAGAAAAGTGCCGTGTCTCTCTCTCTCCATCTCTCTCTTTTATTATTACTCGTGTATGAATAATTTATTAGATGTGGTGAGTTTCTACAGTACCTAATGCACAATTGTCATGATTTTTGGACTTTCACAATACTTACATCTTTATTATTCGGTTGGTAAATCTCTGTGCGTGGATCAGACATAAACCAAAGTATGTATAGTTAAGTAGAGAAAAAAAGGAAGGAAAAATAGCTACATGTTGTGTGTATTATCTAGAGATTAAACCTGATCTCATTCGTCGTCCAGTTTTGTGATAATATTTTCACATACGCTTATCTTCGCTATTCAGTCCTTCTCAAAACCCAAAAAAAACGTGAACCTGGAAGAGAACCCCCCCTCCCTTCCCCTCCTCCCCCTACCCCCCCATCCCCAACAAACGTCGCCCACACTTCTATTTATGCAAACTCTCCCCCCACCCCCCATCCCTACCCCCTACCCTCTTTCACCCCCATCCCCTTTTCACCTCCCACCACCCTTTCCACCCCCCACCCCTTCCACCGCCCCAACCCCCTTTCACCCCCAACCCCCTTCACCCACACCCGCCCCAACCTGTTTATGCAAGCTACTCCCCTCCCTCCCTCCCTCCCTCCCCTCCCTCCCCTCCCCTCCCCTTCCCCCGCATTGTCTCCGAAACACATACAATCTCCCGCAACTGAATTCAAGAATGAAAAATGGAAACATGATATTCGCCGTGGGAAGAGAGGATTATTGTGTGGTTTCCATGGCAACAAAAGACCGATGCATGCCGAAGTGGCGAGGAATTATTAGAAAAGAAAAAAACACGCATGATGCTGTTGAGAGAAATAAAGGAAGAACAATGATAACAATGAACGAAATTCCAAACGATATTGGGAATATGTTTCTGGAAAATATATGTATATGTGTATATATATATATATATATATATATATATATATATATATATATATATATATATATTTTTTTTTTTTTTTTTTTTTTTTTTTTTTTTTTTTATGTACATATACATACATACATATGATATATATATATATATATATATATATATATATATATATATACTATATATATATATATATATATATACATATATATAATATTTATATATATACATATATACATATATATATATATATATATATATATATATATATATATATATATATATATATATATATATATATATATATATATATATATTATGTATATGTACTATATATATAATATATAATATATATATATATATATATATATATATATATATATATATATATATATATATTAATATATATATATATAATATAGGTTATTAGTATATAATATATAATAATATAAATGTACGTATATACAATAAATATTACATATATATATTACTATATAGACCTAACTATATATATATATATACCTATATCTATTATACTACTATATTATTTCTGTACGTACCTAACCATAGTTATAATATATATATAATATATTAATATATATATTACTATATATATACATATACTATATACTATACTATATATACCTCATATATTATATATAACACCATATTTCATGTACGTACTGTACATATATATATATATATACTATATATACTTATATATATACTATACTAACTCATATATATTATATATATATCAATATATATATACAATATATAAATATATATATATTATTATTATATATATAGTATGCATTTATTACATATATATATATTATATATTTATATAAAATATTATTTATTATATATTATATTATATATATATATTATATATTTATATATATATTTATATATATATATATATATATATGTTTACAGCCACCGGGTGAGGTGTACATTCCATCCGTTTGAAATGGCCGCAACAGTACATCCGCCTTTAGAATTCATTAATAAGCCGAAATGGTATCTCGACGCAGCCATCCAGGTGTAGAGATCGAATATTAGAATTATTAGGAAATTGATTATATGATCGCGCCGAGAAAGAGAGGAAGAGAGAGAGATGATGAGATTGATGATAAGAGAGAGAGAGAGAGAGAGAGAGGATTGATTGAGAGAGAGAGAGAGATAGATGATGAGACTAGATAAAGAGAGAAATGAGAAGATACTAGTAGAAAGGAAAAGGGGGGGAGAAGAGAGAACATTCCCCAAAGCAGATGAGAAATGAGAGAGAAGATGGACAAACAGAGAGAGATCTAGCTCCCTTGACAGAAAGAGAAGGAAGAGAGAACGAGAGCCAAGACAGGACAGACAGAGAGAGGAGAGTCCCCTGACAGAAATAGAAGGGAAAGAAGAGAAGGAACAGACAGACAGACAGACAGAGCCAAGAAGAGAGTCCCCTGACAGAAAGAGAAGAAGAGAGAGAGCGAGACAGACAGACAGACAGAGCGAGAGAGTCCCCTGACAGAAAAGAGAAGAAAAAAAGGGAATACCGGGATGAATATGGAGATAGATGACACTGAGCCAGGTGAGTCGGTCTCCCGTGACACAGGACCCCAAGAGAGAGGAGATAGAGTGGAGAGTGTATTCCGAGGAGGAGCATCGACCAACCGTCGTGAATGGCTAGTGGTCCTATAGCTCGAACGTAGGGATGCTCCTCGCTCTGAGGGACTGAGGAATAAGCGTATCTTTCCGCTGTGGAGGGACAGAAGCAGCAATTTTGATGGAATTCTGGAACGTTTTAGGCTATTACATAAACCTGTTAATAATGAATGATATATGAAATGTTAAATATGGGTATTATTAAAAAGTTAGTCCCCACGATTTGCAATTCTATCTTTCAGTCAAAGAGAGAGAAGAGAGAGAGAGAGAGAAGAAGATGAGAGAAGAGAGAGAGAGATGAGATAGAGAGAGAGAGGAGAGAGAGACGAAGAGAAGAGAGGAGAGAAGATGGGGGGGGGAGAGTGAGGTGAGAGAGACGAGACGAGAGAGTGAGAGAGAGATTGAGCGTGAATGAGAGATAGGTAGATAGTAGATAGATAGATAGATAGAGAGAGAGAGCAAGAGGCAGAGAAAGAAGTAGATAGAGAGAGAGAGAAATAAGAGAGAGACAAAAGAGAGAGAGAGAGAGACAGACAGACAGACAGAGAGATGAATGAGAGATAGATAGATAGATAGGTAGATAGATAGAGAGAGAGACTAGAAAATACCACATCATGCCACCTTGTTGCCGACCAAGTAAAACAGCGCCTTCAAGAGCTGGTAACACTCCATGCTTACCTAATTCACAAGGACAAGCACTTCAGGCGCTCCTCTTGCGAAGGGGAAAATGAGCCCGAAAAAAAAAAAAAAAAAAAAAAAAAAAAGAAAGCAAGAAAACTACTTGACAGGATGATGTCACAGGGTTCGTTTGACATCTATTGCACTTCCGCCATAGAACAATGTTTGGTTCTTATAAGACTGATAATATCATAGCCATACTTACACATACTAAAGAATACTAAATAAGTGTTTTAGTAAGAGACACAGTCATAGGAACATCTGACAAACTTACTCTATACATGAAGAGCAAAACATGACAGGAGCGCTGTGACAAAAAGAAATATGTGTAGTATCTGACAACCTATGCTGATATAGGTACTCTACATAATGAAAACTACATACATCATCTAATACTTGTTTTTTATAATAAAAATGAATTATTTATTACAGTACTAGCATAGATTGAAATAAAATTGCATGTGAATATTACCCCTGAAACAAAGAGCTGAAAATACAGTATTTTTTTTACTAGCTGAAGATTTGTATTAGAGGTTACAACACAGGGACAAAATAAAAGGCAAATTTACAAGGTAAAATAAGCTTTATGTCTGGGATTTTGTACGTGTGGAGAAGCTGTTTTTTTCCCCCGAGAGATCTCGAGCTACTGCACGTGAAGAAGCGTGTGGTTTAAGATTAGGAAATAAGTATAACTGTGAAAGATAAAAAAAAAAAGAAAAAAAATCCTGCCTTTTTCTCAAACGGCGAGTATTCTAAACTTTTTAGTATCTTTTTTACTATACAAGTTATATCAGATTTAAACTTTCTCTGCTAACTTCAAAGGATGAAATATGATAAATATAAAAAGTGAATAAGGAATGTATATCAGTGATATTAATTTTATTCGGTTGGTATTTGCTTCTTAGTATTCATCACTGTACAATTTTGTGTGGCCTATATACATACATACATACATATATATATATATATATATATATATATATATATATATATATATATATATATATATATATATATATATATATATATATATATATATATATATATATATATAATATATATATATATATATATATATATATATATATACAGACACACACACACACAGGTACATACATATTCATAAATAATATATATATATATATATATTATATATATATATATATATATATATATATATATATATATATATATATATATATAATTATATATATATATATATATATATATATAGATAGATAGATAGATAGATAGATAGATAGATAGATAGATAGATAGATAGATAGATAGATAGATAAATAGAATAGATAGATAGCTAGCTAGATAGATAGATAGGTAGGTAGGTAGCCAGAGAAACAAACAGAAATATGGACCTACAGGCATACAAACAGACAGAAGAAAACTTATTTACCCCGTCTACCATCCCACTCCCGCGCCCACCTCGACCTGTAGCGGCCGCCGGAGTCCACGGTCGACCGGTTCGAGCCCCGCCAATTCAAGCAAGACTTAATGATTCTATTTTTCAAAGCGTAACTGCAACATATGCCACAGTGTCGATGCTGCCTTATCTCCAGCATGCAGCCTGCTCCCTGGTCTCGCCTCCTGGACGTGGCCTCGCTGGCAGCATGGAACAGATGCGCTTGGTCGGCCGGCCGTGAAATGGAACGATTGAAAACGCGATTACAAAAGGACGTGGTAGAGTAAACCTATAATTCTGAAGAGAATAGAAAATCGAGAAAAAAATGAGTGAGTGTGTGTGAGAAATATATATATATATATATATATAATATATATATATATATATATATATATATATATATAATATATATATATATATATATATATATATATATATATATATATATATATATATATATATATATGTATATATATATATATATATATATATATATATATATATATATATATATATATATATATATGTATGTATGTATGTATGTATATCTACACACACACACACATACAGTACCAAACATTTTCCTGCACATCCTCTCCCCTCCTTCTACCCACTGATACAACACATAGGAAGAAAAAATAATGGTTGGTAGTTAGAATATCACTGAAAACAAAAAGGAACAATGTATACCCACACTATTGTAAGTGTTATGACATTGGAATAAACAAACTGGCTTCTACTTACTTCGCTTACTGTTCAAACCCTTCGGTGAACGGAACCTGATGAACAGATGATACATAAAACCTATTAATGAACAAATTGGCTTCTTCTGACGGCGCTGTGGTGAGCAGAACCTTATAAACGGATGATACATAAAACCTATTAATTCACGGATGCAAGACTGACCCATATCACTTCATTCTTGCGAGAGTTCGATGCAACACAGATAATGTCAGTGGCTACGTTACAGTATCTGCAAAAAGAGTGTAGTTATACAGCCATACATTATGTTCTACACGATAATGATTAGTGATTAATAATCTAGTTTGATTCCATTTGTAACAATCGTTAGTCGTGGTTTGTTTGACTACCTTGTTTCATCTTACTAAATTACTCCCTGTGGGTAAGTAATGACCGGGTTTACCATCCACAGGCAATGCGGGATTCGAACACAGGTCAACAAGATACCTAGACGGGGCCGATACCACAGCACACAATGGGCACAGGTTTTCTCTTGGCCTCAGTGGATTAAAGTAAATATATAAATTGTAAGCAATTCATGAATACAGAAACAAACATAGACACACACACATACATATACGTGTGTGAGTGTGTGTGAAGAGAGAGAGAGGAGAGAGAGAGAGAGCGAGAAGAGAGAGAGAGAGGAGAGAGAGAGAGAGAGAGAGAGAGAGAGAGAGAGAGAGAGAGAGAGAGAGAGAGAGGAGAGAGAGAAAGAGAGAAAGAAAGAGAGCGAGAGAGAGGGAGAGACGAGAGAGAAGAGAGAAAGAATGAGAGAGAGAGAGAGAACATAAAGAGGTAGTCATGAACAAACATATGCCGGCTTTGTTGTCAAAGTGTAATGTGTGAACATTCATAAATACAGACGCTTTATAGCAATATCATAAATGTAATTCTAATCTGCATGCGTGTTTTGCTGAAATGTCCCACACGATGTATAACATCACGTGTATCATAGAGCATTCATTCTATAAATTGCTGCGTCATATTCAACACAGCGGTTTATGAAGCGCAGACATACTTCCTATCAGTCTGCACCCGATTCCAGAATGAAGTATGCCATATTTCAGCTTCCCAATTCACGTGTACGTCATGGTATAACCTATTTCTTTGTACAGGAGGTTAAAATGCGTGTTTTTAGGCCTACTTAACATAGGGAGTTGGTGATATCGCTGTACAATATGTATAATATGTATAATATCAAGCACCTGTATGGAGGCAAACTAACTGTAATAACAGCGTCAGTAGAAGCGGCATATATATATTGTTATTTTTATTTTCATCACCATCATCATCATTCATTCTTTAATTTATTTGCATATTTCTAAGGCGCCTGGATTTTTTTTTCTTTTTTTTTTTTTTGATTCGTCGATTTCACATACGTGCATAAATGAGATAGGAGAGAATAAAAAAAAAAAAAAAAAAATAACAATCACTGCATAAACCGGGTTACTGTTTTTTCTTTCTTTTTCTTTTTGCTGTTTTTTCTTTCTTACTGTTTCTTTCTTTTTCCTTTCTATCTTTCTTTTTCTTTCTTACTGTTTTTCTTTCTTTTTCTTTCTTACAGTTTTTTCTTTCTTTCTTCCTTTCTATCTTTCTTTTTCTTTCTTACTGTTATCCTTTCTATCTTTCTTTTTCTTTCTTACTGTTTTTTCTTTCTTTCTTCCTTTATATCTTTCTTTTTCTTTCTTACTGTTTTTTTCTTCCTTCCTTCCTTTCTATCTTTCTTTTTCTTTCTTACTGTTTTTCTTTCTTTCTTCCTTTCTATCTCTTTCTTTTCTTTCTTTTTTCCTTTTTTTTTTTTTCTTTCTTACTGTTTTTTCTTCCTTCTTTCCTTCCTCTCTTTCAACAAAATATATATAAGCTTTCTAGTCCCGTAATGGATTTGTACCCGATTAATTCTTTCTTTCTTTTTCTTTTTCTCTTCCTTCCTTCCTTCCTCTCTTTCTTTTTCAACAAAAATATATATAAGCTTTCTAGTCCCGTGAAAAATGGATTTTGTACCCGATTACTGTTTTTTTTTCTTTTTCTTTTCTTACTGTTTTTTCTTTCTTTTTTTTTCCCCTTCCTTCCTTCCTTTCTACTCTTTCTTTTCAACGAAATATAATATGCTTTCTAGTCCCGTGGTGTCGTCCAAAAGCGGATACGAGAGGTACTGTCCCGTCGAACATCGCTACCGAATACGTGCACCGAATACGTTAAATACGAATACTATACGAATACGTTGTAAAACCAGAGCGCGTGTACCGGACAGAGTATACCGGACAGAATAAACGAATATGGAAAGAGCCATCGAAGAAAAAAGCAAAATGGAAAAGCGAGCGTTTTTCAAGCCGGGCGATGAGAAAGGTAAACACGACAGACTCGTGTAAATAGTCATTGCTCGATAAGATATTGAGTTTAAGATATAAAAACAAACTGGGTTGCGATTTTTTGGGAAAGGTCGTGGGACTAATAAATGCGAAAATATATTTGGATGTTTTGGAAATTTCGTTACATATAAGTACCGAAATACTGACCTTGTTCATTTCTCCTAAAAATATTAGTTAGATATGGTGCGGTCGTTGTAGGATCTGCTAAAGGATTCGAAACCAATTGCGGGATTTTTAACAGTAAGAGACACTGTACTTGCGTGAAAATATTCCTCTTCTCCTATACAATGAATATTGTATATCCTAATATTCCACTATATCTGGATATTTTTTTTTTTCGTCG
>NW_020871356.1:691251-696251 GCF_003789085.1 Penaeus vannamei | reverse complement strand
CTCTTTGGGTTTCATCTGATGGTAAGAGGCATTTTTGGGGGATTAACTTCATATTTATTCACATGGATTTATTTTCTTCTTTCTTGTGGTTATTTAAGAATCCTGATTATGTTCAGGGTTAATTAATATTACGGGCAACCGAATCCGATATTTCGCAGAAGTGGTATGAAGAAAATCATTTATTCTATTATATGTTTTGTTTTATTTAAGTGATACTTTGTAGATTAACAAGTGGCCTAATGGCAGTTTTAATACATGTCTGTCCGTTGCGCTTTAGAAAATCACATCATAATAAATGAGAAGTAATAATATTTCCTAATCAGAAATTCATATAAATTAGACAAGAAATTATAGCTTAAGAATATTTCATTTTACGATGGATAGACTCTCTTGTCCGATGTTGCTATTGCTCGTAGTTTTGTTGTCTGCTCTACGGCCCATGGTTAAGCAAAGGAGCTGAGGTGGTTTGTGTGTTATCTTTGTCATTTAATGGGTTTATAATTGGCAGTCAATAAGTAGTATGCAGTGCTCTATCAGCTGGAAACAAAGAGATGTTATGGAAAGGTAGGATTGAAATATACACATACAAACACAAAATACTGTACACAACACACACACACACACACACACACACACACACACACACACACACACACACACACACACACACACACACACACACACACACACACACACAACACACACACCCACAACACACACAACACACACACACACAACACACACACCACACACACACACACACACATAACTAACACCACCACCTCCAGCGCAGGAGAACCGAGACACCACAGACAACATTCGACACGGGAACCAGTTTGACGGAACTTCCTGCCCCCCCTTCCCCCTCCCCTCCCTCCCTCCCCCCTTTCCCCTTCCACCTCTTCCTCCTCCTCCCTCCCCTCCCCCTCCTTCCCCCCCTTCGACCTGGAGAGATGCCAGCCCAGGAGAGAGCCTTTGCGAGGTGTCAAACTAAGTCCCCGTCCAGGACCCAATATATTCTACGGAGCCGGGAATGGTTGTCGCGAGTCCCACTTCGCCAACGTGGGACAAATGGCTGTCCCAAGGTTGTATAATGTAGAGGTAGCGAGACACGGGTTAGCTGGGGGAGGGGGAGGGGGAGGGGGATTGTGTGTGTGTGTGTGTGGGTTTTTGTTCACTGTAGATTAAAGGGATTCCACTGTAGATTAAAGGGATCTGTTGTGTGTGTGGGTTTGTTCCACTGTAGATTAAAGGGATCTGTGTGTGTGTGTGTGGGTTTGTTCCACTGTAGATTAAAGGGATCTGGTGTGTGTGTGTGTGGTGGGTTTGTTCCACTGTAGATTAAAGGGATCTGTGGTGTGTGTGTGTTTTGTTTTACTGTAGATTAAGGATCTGTGTGGTGTGTGTTTTCAAGGCTGGTTATTGCAGGTGGTGTTGGGTTGGGTATTGTTTTTGTTGGGAGCAGTATCAACATTATTATTATTTTATTGTCATAGTTTTCTCTCTCTATTTCTTTCTTCTTTCTCTCTCTTTCTCTCTCTCTCTCTCTCTCCTCTCTCTCTCTCTCTCTCTCTCTCTCTCTCTCTTTTCTCTCTCTCTCTCTTCTCTCTCTCCTCTCTCTCTCTCTCTCTCTCTCTCTCTCTCTCTCTCTCTCTCTCTCTCTCTCTCTCTCTCTCTCCTCTCTCTCTCTCTCCTCTCTCTCTCTCTCTCTCCTCTCTCTCTCTCTCTCTCTCTCTCTCTCTCTCTCTCTCTCTCTCTCTCTTCTCTCTCTTCTCTCTTCTCTCTCTCTCTCTCTCTCTCTCTCTCTCTCTCAAACACACAAACAATTAGATACTCGTCTATATATCTGTCCATCAGTCTATCTATATATCCGTCTGTTTATCCATTTATATATCCATCTACCTATCTCTCTATTTATCTATCTATCCGCAAGTTATATATCTACATTCCTCTCTTTTCCTATATCTCTGTCTATCGATCTTGAAGTTATATACAAAACACTTGAGTCTACTTACACGCACATACACGTCCCCACATATACACGCACGCACCCATGTGTACTTATTCTTGTTCATTTGCAAACATAGCATTTGCAGAAGTACACATCCGAAGCAATTCAATTTTTTTTTTTTCTACGTTCTCATATGTCCACACACGTGTTTAAACTCTGGGGCTATAGAGTGTATCCCTCAAGTAAGTCGTAAAAGAGTGATTATTCTCTATGGAAGGCCCCTCGTTACAGTATATAATGAACACTCGCAGGCTCAATAGGTGAATGGGACAAAGTCATCAAAATTGATTGTCATGTAGGGAGACGTTCAGATTTTTTTTTTTTTTTTTTTTTTTTTTGAATGGAGGTTTTGTTGTATTGTTCCGTTCATATTCAGCTGGTAACATATTATCCATTCATTTTGAAAGAAGAAGTTGAGAAAAAAGAAAGAAAAGAAAGAAAGGAACAAAAAGAGAGAAAGTGAGAGAGAATATGTATGTATAATATATATAATATATATATATTATTATATATATAATAAAACGGTTATATCAATATATNAGGGCGTTAGCACAACCCTTCGCTGACACCGGCTGACGCTCGCCCCACCTAGTGTCAGCAGAAGTGTCGAGCAAAGGGGTGAATACACTTAATCACTCAGCGGGAGGAGGGGGCGGGAGCGACACATCGATTACATTATATCATTCTATCATTACTCTGTCATCATTTCTCACACGAGGAATAGGAGTAATATTGATCGCGACCAACGAACAATATTCGGGGTGTTCGTATCATCATAATCTAAATACGATAAAGGTTGATATACATAAATTAATGAAATGTTAATTACATTATACCATTTTTTCCATCGTTATATCTGATCCCTTCCTTCAAACAAACAGACAAACAAATGCACATGACAAGTAGTGAACGAAGAGAACAAACAAGTAACCAAAAGATAAACAGATAAACAAAGGCAATAAAACACACACGAATAATACCAAACAAACAAAAAAAACACACCAAAAAACAAACAAACGCAACAACCTCAGACCAAAAATCAACATTTTCGAGAAAAACAAGTGATCGGCAATATTTTTTTTTTTTTTTTTATTTTACTTGACCCTATGGAGATAAAAAAGGTCAATTAAAATGACTGACACGACCGCGCTCGCCTCTCGCTCGTATGACCTGTAAACACGACCACCCCGAAGGACTCGCGCAACGCCTTCGGGAGGAGCAGATTAAGGGATCGCTTCCTTAGGCTTCTGAGAACACGTGTTTTGGGGGCATTTCCCTCGCTCCTCTCTGATCTCCTGATGTCTCTCTCCTCTTCCTTCCTTTCTCTTTACTTCTTTCTTTCGTTCTTTCTTCTTGTCTTTAAGAGAATTTTCGACTTCCATGCCATAGGATCTAAATGGTGAAATGCTTTTATGGAAAGATATGGCACCGACCTCGATAGTGACTGCCGTCGTTTTCTCTGTTTATCTTCTCTTCCTCCATTTCTTTTTCCCTCTACCTTCATTTCAATTATTTTCTCTTATTTTTTGACAGTTTTTTTCTTTCTCTCTTCTGTGTCTCATCTCCTTTCCCTTCCTCTCTTACCCAAATTTTCTCTCCAGACCCCCTTTTCGTTTTTCTCTCTCTTTCTCCATTCACTTCTCTTTCCCTCCTTCCATCTCTCCTTTCTTTCCTTTACCTCTGCCTTCTTCCCCTCCTCCCATCTTCCTTTCCCTCTTCTATCCCACCTTTTTTCTCTTTCCTCTATCCTCTTCTCTCCTTCCTCTTCTTTCCTACTTCCTACCCAATTTTCCCATTCACACCCGCCCCTATTCTTCTAGGTGCTCCTAGACACCCCCTACCTATTCCACATTATTATCATTATCATTATAATTAATCTATCAATTCATCTCTAAATCCTACGATGAGCAGTCAAAGGCTTAGTGATGATTGTGTTCACTCAACCCCACGTTTCGAATAAGCCTACCTGTCCTTACACTACCTTTTTTTTATAGGCCTATATTCCTTTTAATTCCCGTTTTTTCTTCTCATCCACGTCCATCTTGTATCGATCTTTCATTCTGTATTATGTATTTATTTATCATTATTATTACTATCAAGGTTTTATATTCCCGATCTTTGCCTCTCATTTCAAATCGAGTGCCTTGGAGGTCTGACATATTTCTACGACTTACATTAACATAATCCCAGGCCTATCTATTTTGTATCCTTCTTAGTCTGTCAGATCTACCGGTCTATCTACCTACTATCTACCTCCTGTTCCCATTTCGAATCTCTGGCTCATGGGTGAAATCGGGTGTCTCGTAGGTCAGACATTTCTCTGAGTTTTGTTATCATTTTTATAGACTTGTATCATCAGTGTCCGAATAATTGTTTGTATATTTCTTGGTCTAATTAGATCTGTTAATTAGATCTATTTACTTAATCTGCGCATCTACGTCACGATCCCGGAAAGACAAATTCATAAAACTAGCAAAACAACAACAACAATAACAACAAACAACAACAATGCACCCGGTGGACCATACTGCAGCCCTCGACCACAAACAAACAAACATACAAATAAAGACTTAAACTTATCTACAACATTCATATAATGGGATAATCACCTGCTTCCCCTTCCTCCCTCCCCCCTAACTCTTCTTCCCTCCCGCCCAAAGCACGCCCATGTTCCGCCCATCCTCCGCTGGCCAGCCGTCGCCGCCTACGCCCACTTGTCTCTTAATTAAGACTCGTCAATACTTCGTCGATTCGGTTTGTCAGAACTTCCGGTTTCGGTCTAACACCTGAGTTTATTTTTTTATTATTATTACTTTTTTTTGGTGGGGGAGGGGGGTGTTGTCGGGCCTCCCCACATCTCTTTTTTTCTTCTTCTCTCTCTCTCTCCTCTCTCTCTCTCTCTCTCTCTCTCTCTCTCTCTCTCTCTCTCTCTCTCTCTCTCTCTCTTCTCTCTCCTCTCTTTCTCCTCTCTTCTCTCTCTCGCTCTCTC
>NW_020871356.1:656612-670306 GCF_003789085.1 Penaeus vannamei | reverse complement strand
TAGTATAAGTATGTATTTATACCATTTATATGTAGTGTTGGTATTTATGGTTTATACTATATATCGTGTCGTATGTGTGGTATGTGTTGTTTTGGGATATATATAATATATGTATATATATATATATATATATATTATATATATAATTATTATAAGTATAGATATATAATGTGTGTGTGTGGTGGTGTAGGTGTGTGTGTGTGGTGTGGGGTGTGTGTGTGTGTGTGTGTAGTGGGTGGTGTTTGTCATGTGCGGTATATAGTATTTACTATGGAACTAATATTAATATTTATAGGTATAACGTATATATATGTATATTATATCATATTATACTAGATATATGCGTGTTTGTGTGTGCGCGTGCAGGCCGTGTGTGCGGTGTGGGCGGGTGTGTGCGTGGTGTGCTGTGTGGTGTGTGGTGTGTGGTGTGGTGTGTGCTGTGCGTCGTGTGTGTGTGTGTGTGTTGTGTGTTATGTGTGGTGTGTTTTTGTGTGCTGTGTGTGTATATATAATATATATGATAATAGTATATATGATATATTAGTAGGATGAAGTAATATATAGTATGTATGTATGTGTGATGTATATAATGGTGTAGTATATATAGTAGTATTCCACTCATACGTATTATCTATATATATGATATTAGTAGTAAGTATATATCATATAATATATGATAATACTAGTGTATGTCATGTTAATGCTGAGGTGTATAGGTAGTGTATTAGTATATAGATATATTACTATAGTAACTAATATATAATATGTTATTATTTATATAATCTAGTATCTAAAGAAATATAATAATATCTTATTTTATATTAATATTATACTAATGGTGGTGTTGTGTGTTGGTGTGTGTGTGATGGGTGTGATGTGTGTGTGTGTAGTGTGTGTTGTGTGCTGTGGTGTGTGCTGTTGCTTGGTGTGTGTGTGTGTGTTTTTATTTATTTATTTATTTTTCTGGAAGTCCAGGAATCTTCCACATTTGTTAAATAAAAGGAAAAATCACGTGGGCATATCCACGGTGGAAAATACTGTGATTACAGGACATCGTACGAGTGATCTCGTAATGCTGGGCATGCACCCGCATTGGGGGATCGTGAGGGTTGACCCGGGGTCGGCCGCACTTTTCCGTTGTACGTTATTGTAGTGATCTCGGGACGCAGCCTTTGGCTATGTGATTTTGTCGTTATTTTGATAAGCAGGGTCCGCCATTTATGCCTTTGAAATTGATAATGACTTTCCAGTGCTGAATATTTTGAATATGTATATTTTTGGTAAGCTTTGTAATATATACTGGAATTGCAATAATGAGTTTTAAATATTTTATGTAGATTTATAAAAAGTAAAATATCGGAAATTTATATATCTGGTTTCCTTAATCCCTTCATTACAGGAATTATGATTTTGTCATATCTTTAATAATGAATTCACCTGAAGGAGAGATGTTTTCCCTGTTTTATAAGAAAACAGCGGTGCTGGCGGCGACCTTAATCATATCAGAAATCTAATATAACCTAATTGAGTATATGTGCCTCACAGGGTGGGAGTTATGCAAAAGACAAGATGAATCTCGGAGGATAGCCATTAATCATCTATGGTTTCAGGTGACGTGGGGCGTAGCAGCTTTCAGTTTGTGATTCCTGAAGTCCATGTGCAGTGTATCCCATATTTCGTTTGTTTTCCACGCTTAAGTTTAGCAGTAGTAGTATATAAATTGCTTAAGAGTACAGGGTACTAGTAATAATTGTTATATCCATATTTGATATATATACATATACCTATATAATTTTTCAAGTTGATGTATACATATATAATTTCATTTTATTTTAGCGTTAGTATAATTACTATTTTGCTTATAAATGATGGTTTATATGTTAACTAAATATATTTTCTTACAGGCTGATAATACTGCAAGGCATATCAATAGCGTGTTTACTTTAATTGTACTTGATTCATTTATTATTTCATTTCAGTTCCTAAGTAACACTTTTCATTTTAATAGATATTATATGTATATTACGTTTTACTTGTCCACATGGGTTTGCAACATTATATTAGCTAATGGGTGATACAACCATTAACTATTGCATTTTTTTCATTTGTATAGTAACGTAATGTACAGTGGTGTGAAGTGGAGTGAAGTGAAGTGAAGTGAAGTAAAGTGAAGTTTATTGGTTAGTGTGTGCGGGTAGGAGAGCGGAGCGGTAGAGGCGAGGAGTGCTAGGTTATCATAGTTATAATAATAATAATAATAATTTAGGGTTTGCTGTGACATAAGTCAAATTGTGGCTTGTCTGTTTATTATGCTTCTAAACTACCCCTGTGTGCGAGGGATGGTCGGGGCTACCATCCACTGGTAGTGTGTGGGAATCGAACGCAATTCAGCAAGATTGCGAGATGAAAGCGCTACCACGACACCACACATTACTAGAAATTTCAGCACATAATTAAGGTAATAGCTTTTCGTCTGCAATTTTAACGCAGTCTGATGAGACATCGTTTTCTTTTCCCTGGTAGAGCCTGAGCATCAGGGCTTATTCTTTTTGATGTTGCCATTATTTGTCCAAGCAAAAATATAAATAAGTAAGCTTATTTATAAGTAAGGGTTTTGGAGAGTTCATTAGACAGAAAGTAAAAATGTATAATCAAATTGCCAAAGACAAGGAAAATGACAGCAAAGCAAAATTAATGAAGTACACTTGCAAGTACTCAAAACACATCTACAAAAATTTTCCTACAAACAACATTTTGGTGTATTGACTCAGTAGTATCAAGATGTGCAACATCTTAAGATAGTCAAAAATATTATGCACCTCTGAGGCTGGTATTACAGGGGTTTGGTTATCTAATCCTTAGATAAAAAGATAGATAGATAGATACATAGAGATACAGATAAATATACATATAAGTTTACCAACCACAGGCATCATATGAATATACCTATGTTTCTGTGGTAAAACAATAATTACCCTTAACACATCTTGAATACTTAGATTTTTAAAATAAAAATATAGTGCTGGACCGTTTGCTATCGAGATCTAATAAGGAAAGACACGAGAAGAGAAAAAGAAAAAGAAATAGAGCATGAGACAAAAGTCACAGTTTTCTCTGAACACAGTATACATAAGAAAACGAGGATTCCGAGACAATGTAGGAGAAACTTGTATATATAGATGAATATTTATTATTATCATTAGTAACATTACTTTCATCAACGGAAGTATATCATTATGACAAATACTGCTACTACTGTTATTGCACAAATAACATCAATAACTGATAACATTAAGAATGGTGATGATTATGATAACCAATAGTCGTGATAACAATAGCATTAACAATAATAATATCAATACTACTAGTAATGATGATAGCAGTAGTGATAGTGATAATATCATATATCAGTATTTCATATATGAAATAATGATGAAAACACAACAATAGTCCTTTCATCTGTTTACGTATTTGAAGTTAGGAGGATGCAAGGAAGAAATAAACTGTATAAGTAGTTATTCTTCTTGCTTCCTACATTCCTTGCAAACATCAAATAATAAGTAGTACAACAGAAAAAGGGTGATAAAGCTAATTTCTGGACTTCTTTTTTTTATTATTCAAGGAACATGTGGTTGTTATTCCTATCATCATTAATTACATTATGTCAGTAATAATACTAGCATTAACAGAATTGATGCTAAAATCATCATAGTTATCATTTAGAGTCGAAAAGTTTTTTTTTCAAGTATTCTCTCAAAAGGCTGTAATTCGCTAGAATTTGCCGTTTTCCGACTTTTGGGATTTTATTACTTTTACCCATTTTTTTATTATCAAAGGGCTCAATAATTATCATTATCATTATTATTATGATTATTGTCATTATTATTATGATTATTATCATTATAGTAATTATCGTCATAATTACCATTATTATTATCATTATTGCAGTTGTAATGATTATTATCTTAATTATTATTGTCATTTTCATCATTATAACTATTTTAATAGTGATAATAATAATAATGATAATTTTAGGACTAATAATAACAATTATAATAATTTTAGTAACATAATATTTTTAATTACAATAATAAAATGATTTTTATTATTTCTAATATTATTATTGTTGTGGAAATCATTGGAAGTTTCATTATTACTATCTTTTCAGTTATTATCAAAATTATCATTAAAATTATAATCTTATCATTATCATTATTATCGTCATAAAAAGGGGGAAATCATTAGAATAGTGTTCATTAATGCTATTATTTCTGTTATCAAATTTTTAATTAAAATTTTAATTTTATTCTTATTATCATTACAATTGTCATTATTATCATAAATACCATCATTGTTGTCAATATTAATTGGATTCTCATGAAAATTATCATAATTAATAAAAATCAATGCCAAAATCGTCATAATTATCATTTAGTATCGAAAAAGCGTTTTTTTTTTTATTATTCTCTGAAAACGCTGTAATTCGCTAGATTTTGCCGTTTTTTCGACTTTTCTTTCATTACTTATTACTTTATTATTATGATTTTTGTCATTATTATTATGATTATTATCATTATAGTAATTATCGTCATAATTACCATTATTATTGCAGTTAGAATGTTTATTATCCGAATTATTATTATTATCATTATTATCATGATTATAATTATTGTTGTCAATATTAATGGGATTATCATGAAAATTATCCTAATTAACAGAATTAATGCTAAAATCATCATAATTATCATTTAGTATCGAAAAAGCGGGTTTTCTAAGTATTCTCTCAAAAGGCTGTAATTCGCTAGATTTTGCCGTTTTTTTTCGAAATTTGGGATTTTATTACTTTTAACCATTATCATTATCATTATTACTATGATTATTGTCATTATTATTATGATTATTGACATTATTATTATGATTACTATCATTATCGTCATAATTACCATTATTATTAATATTATTGCAGTTCTAATTATTATCCTAATTATTATTGTCATTTTCATCATTATAACCATTTTTGTAATGATAATAATTTTAGGATAATTTTAGGACTAATAATAACAATTATAATAATTTTAGTAACAATATTATTTTTAATTACAGTAATAAAATTAACATTATTATTTTTAATATTATTATCTGAATAGTGCTCATTATTGCTATTTTTTCAAATATCAAAATTATTATTAAAATTATAAATGTATCGTTATTATCACAATTATCATCATTATTGTCAATTTTTATGGGATTATCACGAAAATTATCATAATTAACAAAATTAATGCTAAATTCACCAAAATTATCATTTAGAATGGAAAAACAGGGTTTTTCGACTATTCTCTCACAAGGCTGTAATTCGCTAGATTTTGCCGTTTTTTTTACTTTTGGAATTTTATTACTTTTAGCCATTTCTCATTATTAGTGGGCTCAATAATTACCATTCTCATAATTATTATGATTACTGTTATTATTATCCTGATTATTATCATTATAATATTTATCATAATTATTATTATCATTATTGCAGTTGTAATGATTATTATCCTAATTAATATTGTCATTTTCATCATTATAACTATTTTTATAATGATAATAATAATGATAATTTTAGTAACAATGATAATGTTATTCAACACAATAATGGAATTATTATTATTACTTCCAATATTATTAGTATTGTGGGAATCATTACAATAGTGATCATTGTTGCTATATTTTTAGTTATTATCAAAATTATTGCTAGAATTATAATTTTATCATTATTATCACTATTATTGTCATTATTACCGTATTTATCATAATTCTTGTCAATATTAATGTGATTATCATGAAAATTATCTAAATTAACAGAATTAATGCTAAAATCGTCGTAATTATCATTTACAATGGAAAAGGGGGTGTTTCGAGTATTCTCTCAAAAGGCTGTATACGCTAGATTTTGCCGTTTTTTTTCGACTTTTGGGATTTTATTACTTTCAGACATGTTTTCATTATTAATGGGCTCATTAATTATCATTATCATTATTATTCTGATTATTGTCATTATCATTATGTTTATTATCATTATAGTAATTATCGTCAAAATTACCATTATCATAACTGCAGTTATAATGATTATTATCCTAATTATTATTACCATTTTCATGATAATATTATTATCATCATACCTATTTTCATGATAATAATAATGATAATTTTAGGACTAATACTAACAATTAATATAAATTTAGGAACATTGATAATATGTTTAATTACAGTAATAAAATTATTATTATTATTTCTAATATTATTATTATTGTGGAAATCATTAGAATAGTGTTCATTATTGATATTCTTTTCAGTTATTATCATAATTATCATTAAACTTGTAATTTTATCATTATTATTGTCATATTCATTATTATCATCATCATTATTATATTAACGGGATCATCATGAAAATTATCATAATTAACAGAATTAAGGCTAAAATCATCATAATTTTCATTAAGAATCGAAAGTGTTTTTTTTTCGAGAATTCTCTCAAAAGGCTGTAATTCGCAAGATCTTGCCGTTTTTCGACTAAAATCATCATGATTATCATTTAGAATGGAAAAAAGTTTTTTTTTTCAAGTATTCTCTCAAAGGGCTGTGATTCGCTAGGTTTTGCCGTCATTCGACTTGGGGGTTTTATTACTTTTTGCCATTTTTTCATTATTAATGGACTTATCATTATCATTGTTAATATGATTATTGTCATTATTATTATGATTTTTATCATTAGAGTAATTATCGTCATAATTATCATTTTATTATCATTATTTCAGTTATAATGATTATTACCCTAATTATCATTTTCATCATTATAACTATTTTTGTAATGATAATAATAATAATGATTTTAGGACTAAAAATAACAATTATGATAATTTTAGTAACAATTATATTTTTAATTACAATAATAAAATTCTTATTAGTATTTCAAATATTATTATTATTGAGGAAATCATTAGAATAGTGTTCATTATTGCTATTTTCAGTTATTATCAAAATTATCATTAAAATTATATTTTTTTCATTATCATAATCATTATTGTCATTATCATAATTATCATCATCATTGTCAATATTGATGGAATTATCATGAAAAGTATTATAATTAACAGAATTACTGCTAAAAGTATCATAATTATCATTTCGAATCGAAAAAAAATATTTCGAGTATTCTCTCAAAAGGTTGTAATTCGCTAGATTTTTCCGTCTTATCCACCTTTGGGATTTTATTACTTTTAGCCATTTTTCATTATTAATGGGCTCAATAATTATTATTATGATTATCATTATAGTAATTATCGTCATAATTACCATTATTATCATTATTGCAGTTTCAGTGATTATTATCCTAATTGTTATTGTCATTTTTATCATTATAACTATAATGATAATGATAAAATTATTATTATTATTTCTAATATTGTTATTATTGTGGAAATGATTAAAATAGTGTTCATTATTTCTACTTTTTTAAGTTATTATCATTAGAATTATAATTCTATGATTATCATTAGAATTATAATTTTATCAATATTATCATTAAAATTATAATTTTATCATTATTATCATTAGAATTACAATTTATCATTTTATCATTATTATCATTACTGTTGTCATTATTATCATAATTATCATCATTATTGTCATTATTAATGGGATTATCATGTAATTGATCATAATTAATAGAATTGATGCTAAAATCATCATAATTATATTTGGAATCAAAAAAAGTTTTTTTTCGAGTATTCTCTCATAAAGCTGCAATTCGCTAGATTTTGCCGTTTTATCAACCTTGGGGATTTATTACTTTTTTCATTATAAATGGGTTCAATGATTATCATTATCATTATTATTATGAATATTGTCATCATTATTATGATTATTATAATGAAAGTAATTATCGTCATAATTGCCACTATCCTTATAACTATTATAATAATAATAATAATGATAATTTTGGGACTAATAATAACAATTATAATAATTTTAGTAACAATGATAATTGTAATTACAATAATAAAATTATTATTATTATTTTCAGTATTATTATTATTGTGGATCACATTAGAATAGTGTTCATTATTGTTATTTTTTCAGTTATTATCAAAATTATCATGAAAATCATAATATTATTATTATAACCATTAGCATTGTCATTATTGTAAAAAAAATCATTAAAATTATAATTTTATAATTATCATTACTGTCATTATCATAATTACCATCATTATTGTCAATATTAATTGGATTATCATGAAAATTTTAATATTTAACAGAATTAATACTAAAATCATCATCATTATCACGTAGAATCGATTAAGTGTCTTTTCGAGTAATTCGCTAGATTTTGCCGTTTTTTCGATTTTTTGGATGTTATTACTTTTAGCAGTTTTTTTTTCATTACTAACCGGCTCAATAATTATCATTATCATATTATTTCTAATATTATTATCATTGTGGAAATCATTAGAATAGTGTTCATTATTGCTTGTTTTCAGTTATTATCAAATTTATCATTAAATTATAATTTTATCATTATTATTATAATTGTCATTATTCTCAGTATTAATGGGATTATTATCATCATTGTCAATATAAATGGGATCATCATGAAAATTATCATAATCCACAGAATTGATGTTATAATCATCATAATTCTCATTTAGAATCGAAAAATGATTTTTTTTTTTCGAGAATTCTCTCTAAACTCTGAAATTCGCTACATTTTGCCGGTTTTTCAACTTTTGGGGTTTTATTACTTTTAGCTATTCTTTCGTTATTAATGGGCTCAATAATTATCATTATCATTATTATTATCATAATGATTATTGTCATTATTATGATTATTGTCACCATTATTATGATTATTGTCATGATTGTTTTGATTATTATCAGTATAGTAATTATCGTCATAATTACCATTATCATTATTATCATTATTGGAGTTACAATGCTTATTATCCTAATTATTATTGTCATTTTTATCATTATAACTATTTTTATAATGACAATAATAATGATAATTTTAGGACTAATAATAACAATTATAATGATTATAGAACAATGATGATATTTTTAAATACAATAATGAAATTATTATTATTATTTCCAATATTATTATTATTGTGGAAATCATTACAATAGTGTTCATTATTGCCCTTTTTTCAGTTATTATCAAAATTATCATTACAATTATAATTTTATCATTATCATAATTATTGTCATTACTATCATAATTATCATTATTATTGTCAATGTTAATGGGATTATCATGAAATTATAAAAAATGGCAGAATAAATGCTAAATTCATCAAAATTATCATTTAGAATCGAAAAAGATTTTTTTCGAGTATTCTCTCAAAAGATTTTGCCGTTTTTTCCACTTTTGGTATTATATTAATTTTACCTATTTTTCATTATTAATGGGCTCAACAGTTCTGATTATAATTATTACCATGATTATTATCATTATTGCAGTTATAATGATTATTATCCTATTATTGTAATTTTCATCCCTTTAACTATTTTTATAATTATAATAATAATAATTTTTGAATTAATAATAACAATTATAATAATTTCAATAACAATGAAAATATTTTTCATTACAATAATATTTTTTCAATTATAATAATATATTTTTAATTACAACAATAGGACTATTATAATTATTTCTAATATCATTAATATTGTGGAAATTACTAGAATAGTGTTCATTATTCCTATTTTTTGAGTTATTATCCAAATTATCATTAAAATTAAAATTTCATTATTATTATTGTCATTGTTATCATAATTAACGTCAATATTTTAAAAAATTATCATGGAAATTATCATAATTAACAGAATTAATGCTAAAATCATCATCGCTAGATAATGCCCTTTTTCCACTTTTGGTATTTTATTACTTTTAGCCATTTTTTCATTATCAATGGGCTCAATAATTATCATTATGATTATTGTTATGATTATTGTCATTATTATTATGATTATTATAATTTTAGTAATTATAGTCATATTTACCATTATTATTATCATTATTCCAGTTCTCGTATTATTATCGAAATTATTATTGTCATTTTCATTATTATAACTATTTTTATAATGATAATAATGATAACTATAATTATCATTTCATGAGAATTCCTTTATTATTGACAATTGNAGGATTAGGATTGGGTTTTGAGAGGGAGTGGAAGGCATAACTGGGAAGAGGAGAAAAGGGGAGAATAAAAAGGGAAGACGAAAGGAGGGGGAATGAGTATTAAGAGAGGGAGGAAGTTTATTGCGGGTAAGGGGAGAAGTTGGAGAAGTTGGAGTAGAATGAGAGTGGAGGCAAGAAAGGGGAGAGAAGGGAGGGGGGTGGGAGGGGTTACACATGTCATACAGAATTAGCGGGCGGATTATCTGTATATGGAACTGTGCAGTAGATAGAGCATGGCTGGAGGAGGTTTTAGATTGGGAACTCACTGGTTATCTTCAAGTACAGGACAGCAAGGAAAAATGGGGAATTTATTTTTTGCTATAAAACACCCCCCCCCAAAAAAAAAAAAAAAATCATTCGCCCATTTATATTCTTTCTTCGTTTTCCTCTTTCTCCTCCACTACTTCTATTCTTTTCTTCTTCTCCTCACCTTCTTTTTTTAGTTATCTCCCTCTTCTTCACCTCTTCTTTCTTCTCCTATTCTTCTCTTTCTTCACCTTAACTCCTCCTCCCTCTTCTTCTATTCTTCTCCCTCCTCCTTACCTTTCCTTCTCTCCTCTTTCATACTGCTCCCTCCCTCTTCACTTCCTCCTCTTCCTTTTTAATACTCCTTCTTCCTCCTCCTCCTTCCTCCCTATATCCTCACTCTCCCTCTCCTCATCCTCTTACTTCTTCTTCAAGTTATTCTTATCCCTTTCCCCATTTTTGGCGAGATGTGTCTTCAGCGCTGATGTAAATTTGTGTTAATGAGGGGACGATCGCGGAGGACAAAGATAATGCTAATAAAGAGATATCACACGACTCTTCTGTCTGGCGGTGATGATGTTTATATTGGTAAATGGCTGGAGTGTGGGTGGTGGAGGTCGGTCGTGTTGCTAATGTCGGTGGTGGGCTAATGGGTTTGATGCTGTGTGGTGTTGCTAATGTGATGCTGGGTGCTAATGTGTGATGATGGTGGGTGGGTGCTAATGGTGCCTGGTGTGGCTAATGGTGTGATGATGGTGGTAGTGCTAATGGTGATGATGGTGGTGTTGTTAATGGTGATGATGGTGGTGTTGCTAATGGTGATGCTGGTGGTGTTGCTAATGGTGATGTTGTTAATGGTGATGATAGTGGTGGTAGTGCTACTGGTGATGATGGTGGTGTTGCTAATGGTGATGGTGGTGTTGCTAATGGTGATGTGGTGCTGCTATTGGTGATTGGTGATGTAGCGCTAATGGTGATGGTAGTAATGGGGACTGTGTTGAAGGGTGGTGGTGGTGATGGTGGTGATGGGGGTGTTGGTGATTGCGTTAATGGTGATGGTAACGGTAACGGTGGTGATGATGCTGGAAATGATGATGATGATGATGATAATGATGATGATGATGATGATGATGATGATGATGATGATGATGATGGTAATCGTGGCGGTAAAGATGGAGATAGTGATGATGATGGAAATGGTGATGATGATAGAAATGGTGATGGTGCTGCTACTGCTGCTGATGAGGATAAAGATGCATGATGACTATGATAATAAGTATGATGGCCTTATCCAGACAAGCCAGTAAAATAAGAGACATTAAGAATAGATGCAACATAACCAGAATGACTGGCCAAGCTTCTGAAATTCCTTGTGCGTGTGAGCATGTGAGTGTGTGTGTTTGTGTCTGTGTACTTGTGCGCGTGGATGTGTGCGAGTGTAAGGATATATGTTTGTTTTTGTGTGTATGTGCGTAGATGTGTGTGAATGTAAGTGTATGTGTTTGTGTGTGTGCGCATAGATGTATGTGAATGTGATCGTGGGTGTGTACGGATTGATGTGTGAGTAAAGATAATTCAGAGGTAAATAACTGACTATCTCGAAAACAGGCGAAACCAGATAGAAAACAAACAAACTATGAATTAACTGAAAGAGAGGAAATATATATATATACTTTTTTGACTCGACGTCATGGAGAACAGAATGATACATACAGAAATAATCATAAGAATAATTCTCGTAAGTTCACAGCATCCCCTCGGAACAGGTCAACCCCTTCCCGTTCAGTGACTCTTAGCGCTAGTTATCAAAAGCCCAATTGCATCAGGGAATCTAATGAAGTAATCAGCCAATTTGGAGACAGTAGAAGGAGGGACCTGAGGGGGAGGGGGGGGGGGGGTGATTAATTCCGTCATGAGATAATATCCATGATTGTAACAGACATGTCGTTTTATGAATCCTATTGATTGTTGCTACATACAGGGGTCCCCATCGTGCTAGTTGTGATGTGTGGTGTGTGTTGGGCCAAATCTAGGTATGTATGAGTGTGTATTGGTATGCGGCGTAATAAAGCAGGAATGAAAGAGATCAGTGATATGAGGAGAAGGTGAGGGGAGAGTTGGAGAGGCGAGAGGAGGGATGAGGGAAGAGGAAAGGGAGAGGAAAAAAAAGAAACCACGAACCACGGCACACACACACACACACGCACAGACACAACACACACACATTAGATTATTATACTTATACGTGAGAGAGAGAGGAGAGGAGAGAGAGGAGAGGAGGATGAAGAGAGAGGTATACACGCTTTCGCAAGGGAACGGGAGAGCCCCGTGGAGTGAGATAGACTAGGAGACGATCAGACCGGGAGGAGAGGAGAGAGATGAGAGACGAGAGGAGAGATGAAAGAGAGGAGACAGAGACAGATAGAGGACAGAGAAGACAGAGAAAGAGAGGAGAGAGAGAGCGGAACAGAATCCGCCCGGCCTGATCGTTTATCAACATGATAATATTAGCATTTGAAACACCGAAAACGTCTCCCTTAACGATAAATTTTTATACGACTTGCAGCAAAGTCGAGCAAAGCGTGGAATCGGAACGGCCATCTCTTCAATTATAAGGAGAGATTAATTACAAATAACTTGTGTTGTGGAAACCCGCGGCGTGTTTACTTAATTATCTTTTCTCCGTACCTCTCGTTCTAGACACACCATGTGCACACACACACACACACACACATACACAGACACACCACAACACACACCCACACACACACACACACACACACCCACGAACACACACTACACACGCACCACACACACACACACACACACACACAACACACACACACACACACCCACACAGCACGCACCACACACACACATACACACATCAGGACACACCATACACAGGACACACTACACACATACACATCCACACCACACACCACACAACACACACAACACACACACACATACACAGACACACATACACATACCACATACACGCACACACACCACACACACACACACACACACACACACACACTAACCACACCACACACACACACACACCACACCACATATACACACACACACACACACACACCACACACACACACACACACACACACCACACACACACACACACACACACAACACACACACACACACCACCACACACTACACACTGCACACACCAAAACATACGCGCGCG
>NW_020871356.1:636612-639112 GCF_003789085.1 Penaeus vannamei | reverse complement strand
CATATGTGTGTGTATTTTCGTTGATATAGCTACATAGAGATTCGTATACTGCACATACCCACGTATAGACGCATGCACTCATATCTGCAGCATAGACACAGAAGTATATCCTATCCCCCTAATGAGGTCCTGCCGTGATTTACCATTAGTGACACTCCATTTCTCTCCCTCGGATTTTGGCTAATTACCAGTAGTCATTTTCTCCCCTTTCATTAATGAACCATTAACTCATCTTCTGCAAACAATCTAGGATCTTCGGGGAAAACAATAAACTCATTAAGGGTTTAAGGCCACCGGCATTCCATATGCCATAGGCCTCCATCAGGCATAGGCCTCCCTGCTTATTATCTTTCTCCACGTACTGTACCTAACCCTACCATACCCCTTTCCCTCCTGCCCCCCTCCCCCCAACGCCCCCTTCCCCATCCCCCCCCCCCCTCTCCTCCCCTTCCCCCTTTATACCCTGTCATCAAAAGTCTATTAGAATAAGACCACACCTCAAGGCCTAATAAGCTCCTGAAAAAATCTTAATTTGCCATTCGGAAGCCCGTAATTATGAGATCGTGCATGGCAAAAGGACAGACCATGAAAAAAAATAGTGTCATGTCATTAAAAAAAATGGAATATAGTTTGAACCAAATATGGGTTTAAACATAGCGGGGTAAAATGTAGTTTGAATATAGTTCACGCGTAACAATTATAATCACAAAAAACTTCCCCCTGATCTACAAAGGGCTTTCCTAAATGTCCAGAATCCCCCCCCCCCAAAAAAAAAAAACGACTCCCCTAATTTCTTATCTCTCCCCTCATAAACTTCCATCTCCCCTTATCTGCTTCATACGCCAACGTCTTATAAGAAAGTGCAAGAGGCCCCAGTCCCCACCTTGGGAAACGCCTCCTCCCATGGGTACTGGTGGATGTCTGCTGCCTGTCTGTGTGTCAGCGAGGTCGGTCTGGGTTGGGGGAGGTCAGGCCATGACCCAACCGGTACTGTTTGGAGAATGCAGAGAGAGAAAGAGAAAGAGAAGGTCGGAAAGGGTAGGGGGGTAGAGAACGACAGACAGACATAGATAGAGAGGAGAGGAAGAGGGGTATTAAGCAGGAACGAGAGTGAGAGGGAGAAAGAGAGAGAGAGAGATTTATGTACGTTTTTTATTTCTTTATTTTCGCTTTTTGTAGACACTTTTCATAAATATTATACATGGTGTTGTCCAATTTTTTGGTTGTGGAAAATGAAGAGATTAAAGTTATAGCCGTTTTTTACCGAATCCTAAAACTGCCCTTCCTAAGTGCAGGATTCAACCCGATGATACCAACTTATAATTTTATAGTAATGGATGTCATATTCCAAAAACTATCACAAGAAATTAAGATCTCTCTTCTTCTCCCTCCTGTCTCCTTCCTTTTTTCTTAAAAGATTGAGCAATAAACGTGCATTTATCCCTACACTGAAAATCTATCTTTCTTTCTCTATCAAACACGTATGTATGATTGATGTACTTTAAATCTATCGAGAACCTTTGTTTAATCTTTACCGGATGTCATTTATCAAAGAGATGCAGGAAAAAGAGGGGGGCGGGGCTGACAGATTGTAAATGAGCTGAATCTTATGAAGTCTTTTGATGTTATTATCAACGTATAAAACACTAACTTCTCTCCCTCAGGTGGTGGGAAAAAAGCGGGGGATTTTTTGTGTGAGAACTGGGGCTGCTTTAAAACGGCCGGATTGCTAGGTGTGTAGTTATGTATATGTCTGTGGTGTACTCTAATACAGTGTCTGTCTGTTTTCCCTCCCCCCCCTCTCTCTCTCTCTCTCTCTCTCTCTCTCTCTCTCTCTCTCTCTCAATCTATCTCTCTTTCTTTTTCTATTTCTCTCTCTCCCTCTCCGTCTCTGTCAATCAGTCTGTCACTTTCCCCCCTCCCCCACCCCCTTTCTCTCTCTCTCTCTGCCTGTGTATATGTGTTCATGTGTGCGTGCGTGCGAGTGTGTATGCATGTATATGAGTACGCCTGCATGCGCATACCCTCTTCATCTCCCACCTATAATCATTATCGTTTCCCCGTGGACAAAACATAGGCGAGGTGGTGACGCCCGCAAGGGGAAGGCGGAGACACGCACCTCTCATCAACACCATAAACCATCTCCAGCTGTACAAGTTAAAATTTCCGCTTGTCGAAAATTACCTTCTGACGATGGAAAAAGGCTCCATTTATTACGCATTTTCCCGGAAATGGCAAACTGGCTAAACAACCCGTTTGCTCGTTATACCCCCCTTCACCCCTTAACGACTACGGGGTGATTGGCTTAGCACACCGAAGCCGTGTTCGGATTGGCCAGTCATTGGGGTTGTTTTCCCCTCGTGGAGCGCGGCGGCCGGCTTACCAATCAACCTGTCAGCGAAGCCCAAACATGTGGCCAGGCGTCCCGGGGGAGGGGGGGGGGAGGGACGAGGCTGCAGAGGGGAAAGGTCGGAGGGAAACAAAGGGACTTTTTCAGAAA
>NW_020871356.1:631612-634112 GCF_003789085.1 Penaeus vannamei | reverse complement strand
GGGGGAGAGATGGAGAGAGAGAGAGAGAGAGAGAGAGAGAGAGAGAGAGAGAGAGAGAGAGAGAGAGGAGAGAGAGAGAGAGAGAGAGAGAGAGAGAGAGAGAGAGAAGATAGAAAGAGAGAGATTGAGAGAGAGAAAAAAATAGATGATCCACGTTTAAAACAGCCATTTTCTTTCACATCACCAAGAATTCATGGCGTTATAAATTGGCTAATGAATGAAGGAATTGTAATACATGAGGAACATTGTACTTGAAAACTACTCAGTCAGCTGGTAAATATTATCTCCACAGAGTTATGCAAATTTGGTCTCCCTCTGCCCGAAGGAATGGTTGGGTTGGCTTACGGGCAGAAAAAAAGAGAGAGAAAAAAAGTAAAAAAAAGAAGAAAAAATTGTGCAGAATAAATTAGTGTCACTAGATTTGGTTTTGCTTTTTTGTTTTTCTTTCTTTAAAGAAAATCAAACAATAGATTTTTTTCTTTTTTTTTTTTTAATTGTTCAAAATGAAAATGGGATTAAGTAATTGATTATTATTCTATTCATCTCTTTCGTCAATCTTTTTTTTCTCTCAAAATATTCATGATCTCAGGATACGACAGAAGGAAATTCACCGGATCGAGCAATTTAGCACCACTTTAACCCCCCCCCTCCTGGGCTCACGTACCCTCCTTCCCCTCCTCGCATCCACCACTCCCTTCTTCTCCCCTTCCCCCCTCATTCCCCCCGCCCCGTCCCTTAACTCTATTGGCCTTCCTTCTTACTTTCTTACCTACCATCCCCCCCCCTTGTCCACCTTCTCCTCCTTTCTCTTCCCCATTCTTTCCTTGTTCCTCTCCTTCCCTCTCCATTCCCCTCTCCCTTCCCTCCTCTCCCCTCCTCCTTCCCTATCCTCTCCTTCCTCTTCTTCCTCGTCCTCCTCTCTCCCACACCTCACTTCCTCCATCTCCCATCCTCTTCTCCCCCTCCCTCCCCTCCTTTCCCCTCCTCGTCCCTCCCTTCCATCTCCTCCCTCCCCTCTCACTCCGCTTCTCTTCCTCCCCATCCTTTCCTCTTCCTTCCATCCTTCCTCCCCCTCCTCCTCTCCCTCCTCCCCTCCAAATCCCCTCCTATCCTTTCCTCCCCATCCTCCTCTCTCCCACACCTCCACCTCCCATCTCCCATCCTCTCTCCCCTCCCCTCCCTCCTTCCTTCCTCTCTCCCACACCTCCCTCCATCTCCCTATCCTCTTCTCCCCCTCCCCTCCCCTCCCTTCCCTTCCCTCTCTCCACACCTCCCTCCATCCCCCATCTTCTCCCCATCCCCCCTTCCTCTTCCTCCCATCCCCTCTCTCTTTCCCATACCTCCTCCCTCTCCTCCATCTATTCTCCCCCTCCCTTCCCTCCCCCCTTCCCTCTAGGCACACGACCACGCCCTCCGCCTGGCATCTGCACACCGGCAAGGACACAAGGCTTAGGGAAAGGGAAGGGGGGGGTATGGGGGGGGAGGGCGAGATGGAGTCCCAGGTGGCGAGCGGAGACAGAACAGAAGAGATAAGAAGATGGGGATATATATGCATGTATGTACAGTATGTGTGTATGTTTCTATCTGTCGAAGCATCTGTCTATCAGTTTATTAATCTCTCTCTCTCTCTCTCTCTCTCTCTCTCTCTTCTCTCTTCTCTCTCTCTCTCTCTCTCTCTCTCTCTCTCTCTCTCTCTCTCTCTATCTTATATATATATATATATATATAATATATATATATATATATATATATGTATGTGTGTGTGTGTGTGTGTGTGTGTGTGTGTGTGTGTGTGTGTGTGTGTGTGTGGTGTGTGTGTGTGTGTGTGTGTGTGTGTGTGTGTGTGTGTGATAGGGAGAGAGATGAATATACATAAGTAGATAGAAAGAGATGAAACAGAAATAGGAACAAAGAAAGAAATAAATAGAGTTAGAGATAAAGAAAGAAAGAACCACAGAGAGAGAGAGAGAAGGAGAGAGAGAGAGAGAGAGAGAGAGAGAGAGAGAGAGAGAGAGAGAGAGAGAGAGAGAGAGAGAGAGAGAGAGAGAAGAGAGAGAAGAGAGAGAGAGAGAGGAAAAAATAAAGCAAGAAAAACGAAACAGAGAGAGGAAAAGAGAGACATCCACCCCCCTGGTCCATACAGTTAACGTCAATAAAAAAAAAAGACAAAAAAGTCAACGTAAATGATAATAATAATAGCAATGATAATAACAATAATAGTAACGATAATGATAATAAGGATAATATATTATAATAATAATAATAATAATAATAATAGTAATAATAATAATAATAATAATAATAATAATAAAATAAAATCAACGATAATGATAATAATAATAATAATAATAATAATGATAATAATAATAATAATAATAATAATAATAATAATATAATATAATAAAATAATATTTAATAATAATATCATTATTGTTAAATAAAATCAAATAAATAGATAACGAAAAGAAAATCCCAGTACCTTGTTAAGCGTCGGCCTCAG
>NW_020871356.1:614112-621612 GCF_003789085.1 Penaeus vannamei | reverse complement strand
TCCTTGGTGTCCATAACTCATATCAAATTAACGATAAAAACACCATATCAAACACATAAATTATACGAATAGAAATGAAAATTATTTGAGATCGAAAAAAATAAAGAAAGAAAAAAGAAGGAGAAGAAAAACAGGTACGTGGGCGTGGTTTGTGAGCAGTATAGGCGTGTAAACAAGGTTGTTATATACGTTAGGAGTAATTAGGTTACCGCTGTAAAACTAGTAATTTCCGGGTTCGCTGGTCGTATTATTAAAAGCGATCTCTATTGGGGAATCACTCTCATTATCATCCTTTAATCACGATGATTAAACGCCGACATCGCAATAATGATCATCGTCATTAATGAAGCCGTTGATATTACTTCCACGCTAATTAGTCTTGCGGAAAATAACATCATTATCGGCGTCCGTTTTTGTCGAAACGGAAAGAGATGCAGAGAAAGAACACGAGAGAAAGACGCGTAATTAAAGGAAAGCGAAATGAATCTTTTTTTTTTAAGACAAGGAAAATTAATTTTGAAAACGATACACGAAATGAATCAATATAAAAAGATTATAATAAACAGGGAAAATCAATTTGGAAAACGAGAAAGAAATAGATTAAACCTGATAAAAAAATCACGAAAATCAATAAGAAAAATAACGAATTGCCGAATCAATCAGAAGGAAAAAAGATAAATAAAGAATAGGAAGTAAGGACACGACGAAGGAGGAAATAGGAGGAAGGAAAGAGGAAGGGAAGAAGGTAGATAAAACGGGAAGGCCGAGGAGAGGAAAGAAAAAGAGAGAGAAAGGCAAGGATGGGAGACTACCAAGATGCAAATAAGGAAGAATGACGAAAGCTGGACAAGGAAGAGGAAGCGGCAAGGGCTAGAAGGAAGAAGAAGGGAAGAATTCAAAATGGATATGATAAGATTAGAAAACAGGGAAGAAGTGATAGGTTAAGAAAAGAGAAGAGGAGGCCACAAAGAAGTAAAAAAAGGGGAAGAATGGAGGAAAACATATTACGAAAGGGAGATGAGGAAAGAAAACGAAAAAAATAAGAAACAACTTGAAATCAGAAAAGAGGAAAGGAAAGAGAAGGCCGCACGGAAGTCGAAAGGAGAGAGAGAAGGGAGAAGGGAAGGAGAGGGAAGGGAGAGAGAGGAAAGAGAGTGGACAATGGGTGGCCGAAACCAAGGGCGGACCGCAGGGCCTTCGAGGGGTCAGCCGCCGTATTGTTCTCTGACAGCGCACTCAGAGTAACATGTTGGGTCGACGAAGCCAGTGAGTGCAGTGCTTGTGTCGCCGATGCTAGGCCTGGCTTTTATACGTGTTTCATTTTATTTTTTCTATCTTTGGTATATTGTTTTTGTGTATTTATGTTTTTTTTTCGCTTTCTTTTTTTTCGGGGCGTATTTTCATATATATTTTTTTCTTAATTTTTTTTTTTTGTGTTTGCTAAATTTTTTTTCTTTCTTTTTTGTCGTACATCAGTATTCTTAAAAATAATTTTTGTTATATTTTATTCTATTCATTTATTATATATTTATTCTTTTATTGATTTACTTTTGTGTGTGCATGTACGAGTTCGTATATGGGTTGGTGTGTGTGTGTATGTGTGTTTGCGTACATACGTGTGTGGGCCGATGAGTGCATGTGCGTATGTGCATGCCCTTATTCTTGTGTACGTGCTGATGTGTGTCTGTATACTTTTCCTTGAATTTCTTTATTTGGTTGACAATAGAAGTGATTTTTTTTATCGATTCTGGTATCTGAATTGAAGAAAGATGGAAGAGTAAAAAAAAAAAAAAAAAAGAGAGAAAAAAAAGAAAATGAAAGAATCCTTTTGTTGTAAGAAGGAAAAACGAGAAAAAAAGAGTGGAATAGAAAAAAAAAATATATATCTACATATAAAACAGAAAAGAAAGACAATTGAAAAGAAATAAAAAGGAACAAACAGAGAGACAAGTTAAGTATACCTTTGAAATAGAGAAAGAAAAAAAATGGGGGCGTGGCCAAGACTGACAAGAGCCGCCCACCTCGGCCATAATTACCCACGAGGCTTGTTCGAGGCACAATTATGTCTCAATTAGAAGTAATTTCACCGAATGACCTTCCGCTACCATCCCGTCCGCCGGTTAGATTGAATAGTAATCTGCTATTGAAGATGTAGATTACACTAGGGCGTAATTGCAGGTTGCAGGACAGGGCGAAGGACAGCAACTGACCGGAAGTGTGTGCAGTATGGCCGAGAAGGACATCACGGAACACTAATTCAGCATTAATGATTCATTTATCTAGCTACCTTCACGATGAAAAGCTAAATGGAAATCGTGAATTCATAGAGAGTTGATGGATAGTTATGTTGATAAAGGGTTGATTCATATTTATGATCTATTTATATTTTGTATTCGTGATTGATTTTTGATGAGTTTAGTGCTACTCATCACAAAGTGTCAGTAAAGCATTTCGTACTGAAGATAACTTTATCCATATCATAACATACATTTCGATTTGATACGCCATAGATCAAATCTGTTCTGTGATTATCTACCATTATCTTGTACATCCTCTATTCATTAACTAATCACCACACTCCCTCAGGTAGATCTCCTCAACAGATGTGACAGGTATAGCATGATGACCCTGGCTGCAACATCTGGGCTACAAGACACACGTCACGCCTTGAGTTAACAAAGTGGCGTCGTGTGTTGGGTGTACAGGTGGCGGCATGTGGAGGGAGCGGAGCACCTGCGGAAGGGGGCAACAGATGGCGCTGTATCAGGTGTGGGCGGGTGTGGGTGGGCGGCGGAGGCAGCCAGCCCACCTTTTTCCCTCCTGCTCTTTTTCCTTCAGGTCGGGTGACGTTCCGTCCAACCTCGCTCCGGTTTGACATTCGCTTTGGGGAATAAAGTGAACGGCAAATTCTGATCACCTGTATACCCATCATCAACAAAAACGACAACAGCAACAAGAACAGCAACAACAACAGTAACAGCAACAGCAACAATACACAAACAACCACAAAACAAACAAATAACAACCACAAACAACATAAAAAACAACAAAACTGCCCCAAAAACAAGCAAACCAACAAACTCAAAACTAGAAATAGACCTAAAAACCGTTAGCCAGCTCAAGCAGAGACGCGTCCGAGTGAGATACGCCTTCGGGTGCCGTTGCCAGGGAGCCATATGGGATCCAGCCACCTCGGGTCGCAGATTGAATTTCACATTGAAACACATTGCTCGGCGCTGACAGGATGTGCTAACAGCTCGGAGGAGGGTCACTCGCTCGCGGAAACTTCAGACTCCCCATTGTCTCGCCGCACTGCTTGTTAATGGGCGCCAGGTTTTGTGCTTTTGCCTCTCTTGTTATCATTAGCGTGGTTGTCATTATCCATTTCATTATCACTACATTATCTACTACATTGTCATTATCACTTTATTATGGTTATGATTATCATCATGATTATGATTATCATGCTATAATTATCATATCATTGTCATTATCACTATTATTATGGTTATCATATCATTATCATTATATTATCAGATTATCATTATCATTATCATATATCTTTATCATTATTTTTATCATCATTCATTATTTCATTAACTATTATAATATTATGATTATTGATGATGTATTATTAATCTATTGTCATTACATTGATATATCATTATATCCACATATATCTGTTCGTTTGTGCATTTAAGAGAATAATGATAATATTAAATAATAATAAAAAACATGAACTGCTTGCGTGCTCTGTTTAACACCAATTACCGAAGGGAAATCTTGAACAACAATTATAACAAGTAATGAACACACGAAAAAAACGACGACGACGAAGAAAAAGAAGAAGAAGAGATGAAGAGAAGAAAAAGGAAAAGGAAGAAGAAGAAGAAAAAGGAGGAGGAAGAAGAGAAGAGAAAGAGAAAGGGGAAGAAAAAAAAGAAAAAGAAGATAAAAGATAGAAGATAAAGGAAGAAAAGAAGAAAAGGAAGAAAAAAATAACAACAAAAATAAATAGCAAGATGAGGAGGGTTAAGAAAAACATTAACAGTTCCTTTGCAACCTAGCTTAAATAATCATCATTCTTAAGGTCATCACCACCATCATTATCCTTCACCACCAACACCATGGTTATATATCACAACATGAACCAACATCACCACATGTGACATCACAACACTGGCCTCAACATGCATAGTTCTGCAACATTTCGCTTTTCTTAACCTCCCCTACTCCCCCCCCCCTTTCCTTCACCCCAAAATACCCCAACCCTAATACCCCTCTCCCCTTACTCCCTACCCTATACCTCCTACCCAAATGCCCCAACACATAACCAACACCCCCCACACCCCACGACCCCAATTTAACTCCCCCCCCCCCCCACACACACACAACTTGAACCCCATTCCCTCCCCAACCTCCTACCCCCCCCCCCCCCACACCCAACTTAACACTCACACTCCCTCCCCACCACTTCCTACTCCCTTCCCCCACCACCTACCCCCCCTTCCCTCCAACACATCCAACCCAACACCCCCCCCTCCCACTCCCTTGACTCTCGCCCCCTGCCCTACACTCCTCCACCCCACCTCCCTCCCCTTGCCCCCCCCACCCTCACTCCGCCCCCGCGCCCCCACATCCACTCTTTCTCCGTCAGGGCGCCCACCGCAAGCACTTAGCGCGGGCGTCCGGTCGGCTTTACGTGTCCAGGCTTTTTATTTGTTATCCTGTCTTACTGCTGACGACCTGTCTTGGAGGGGGGGGAGAGGGGTGGAGGAGGGAGGGGAAGGGTAGTGAGAGGGAGGAGGGAAAAGGGGTGGGGTGGAGGGAGGGAGGAGGGGGAATTGTGGGTGGCGTGGGAGGGGTGGTGGGAGGGAGGGGTGGTGGAGAGGGAGGAGGGGGTGGAGGAGAAGGGAGGAGGGGTGGAGGGAAGGCTGGGGTGGTGGGAGGGAAGAAGAAGAGGGGGAGGGAGGGGGAATGGTGGGTGGCGCGGGAGGGGTGGTGGGAGGGAGAAGGATGGCGGTTGTGAGGGGGAGGTAGGGGTAAGAAGGGAGAGAGGGCGTAGGGAGGTTAGGAGGATGTGGGGAGGAAGGGCAGGGCAAGGAAGGAAGGGGGTGTAGGTAGGGAGGGGGGGGAGATGGGGAGAGAGGAAGGGAGGGGAGAAAGGAGAGGAGAAGAGTTGGGGGGAAAGAGGGGTAGGGTGAAGTCCAGTCCATTGCGAGATGGGGGGGGGGGAGAGCGATGTGTGGGAGGGTGAAAGGATAACTATACTTCGATTTTCTGTCTCTTTCACTTTCACCTTTCTCTCTCTCTCTCTCTCTCTCTCTCTCTCTCTCTCTCTCTCTCTCTCTCTCTCTCTCTCTCTCTCTCTCTCTCTCTCTCTCTCTCTCCTCTCTCTCTCTTTTTCACTTTCACCTCTCTTTCTCTTTCTCTCTCTTTCCTTGGCCCCTCTATCTCCGTCTCTGTCTGCCTGCTTGTCTGTGTGTCTGTTTGACTGTCTGCCTGTCTGTCTGTCTCACCCCTCACCCCCCCCCCCTCTCTCTCTCTTTCTTTCTCGCTTGTTCTCCCAGTTTCTATATCTTCTCTTGCCTCTGTCTCTCCCTTCTCCCTTTTCTCTCTTCCTCGAACTTACAAGGATTTTGAGAAACCTGTGGTCGAGGGAGACTTGGGAAAGGGGGGGTGGGTAACACGAGCCCAAGCGACGTAAAGTGACCAGTATAACGCGTTGGTTAGGTAGGGGGTGGGGGCAAAGGGGAGGTGGGGGGTGGGTAAGGGGATGGTGGGGGAGGGGGGTCCTTAGCCACGGCACGAGCAGCTAATGGCCGGGAATGGAGGAACGGGACGAAGAGGAGAACGGGGATAATGGAGAAGAAAGTGAAAGAGGTGCATGAGAGACGACAAAGAGGGTGGAGAAGAAAGGAGATATCTGTTGATACCCGAGAAGATTCTAATGATAATGAAATAGCTCGTGAATGATATTGACGTTGATAACTTCTTAACTTCTCCGACAAAGAAGAGGTTTAGAGAAAAGGCAAAAACATACAGTAACCGTTTTTTTCTCTTTCACATATTTTTTTTTTTACAAATTACACTTTGAAATAAATAAAAGGTAAAAGCATACAGTAACCGTTTTTACTCTCCATATATTTTTTTACACATTACACTTTTGATATCTATATCTGATACATATATATCCGTTGTACTCAATGACTAAAAAATCTAGAATTCGAATTCCTTGCACTAGTTTGAACAGTTTCTGTTTACCATGTTTAGAAGGCTTGGTGTCTGTAAATCATTATTTCTTGTGTTATATGTTTGTCAACTTGTGTAACTTTTTAACTATGTTTGTCTTCTATCTAGAACATGGGTAGCTTATCTATGTTTTAGCCTGCCATGTTTTTCTTAAACTTTCATCGAGCTGTTTTTTTTTTTTTTTTTTTTTTTTGTTTAGAGTTACTGAAGAAAAGAATTGATGAATCTTTCAAATCGACCCATGTAAGGAGATTTCTGTGTATACGTATGGAGTCATCTTACATATCAAACCACCGAGCTGTTTAGTAGTATTTACCCATGACCTTCCTTTCTCCTGTTCTCAGATAAGAGGTCAGAACAAAGCATGGGCTTAAAAAATATGACAAAAAGGAAGCTAAAAAAAGAAAAAAGGAAAAACAAGAGTATCACATGTGGCTTTTAATCGCGGGGATCAGCGCAGACGAGAAGCCGCCGTGTTTGTTTACAGGAGTGTGGCCTGGCCTGCGCTACGCTGGGTCAGATTTGGGCTGAAAAGCGACACTGATGCACGAAATCTGAGCCGAACCCTTTATGGCCGTGATTGGGTTCACTGAGAAACAAAAGACGATCTGACCGGTCTTCTCGAACCCTTTGGCGACGGAGGTGCATCAGGGAGAAGGGATTGGATGGCACACAAGCAGTGTTGGGTGTCGACGACAGGTGCTTCCAGCTTCTTCAGGGAGTGGTTGTGGGTTTTATCAATTCCTTGGGTGTTGATTAGACTGATTAATGTATAAAAGGAAACCACATCATTTTCTACTCTGATGATTGGCTTCAAATTAGAATTCTATAAGCGAATACCTGAAAGAATGGTTCAGTTGGTACTACAGAACGATGCGTTTTCTTCACGTCTCCATCGACGCTGTGTTACAATTCTCTTACGTCACCTCAGATTACGTCATTCCGGAGACCCACGAGACCATTCATAAACTCAAGCACCGGAGAGATTCATTCATAAGATAATTACGCAACACGGGAAAGGAATTACAATTATAGTTTCGAATAACCCACAAAAATGTTGCTCGTCGCTTTTTATAGATACTACTGCTTTGTGGGATCCCGTGTACGGCGGACATGAAGGCAGGAAGGTCTGTTTGTTCACGCTGCGAGGAGACACAACAGGCGAGGGCTGAACCTTCCCCCTTGGTTGATTTTTTTTTCTCTTTTCGTTTTCTTTTACCATGTCGAGCAAGAGGGAGAGGCTCCAGC
>NW_020871356.1:599112-604112 GCF_003789085.1 Penaeus vannamei | reverse complement strand
CCCTCCCTCCTTCCTTCTCTCCCTTTTCCTCCTGTGTCCTCTCCATCTCCTTCCTTCCCCTCTCCTTCCCCTTTCCTCTCTCTTCTCTCTCCCTCTTACCTCTCCATCTCCCTCCCTCCTTCCTTCCCTCCCTCTTCCTCCTGTTTTTCCTCTTTTCCTCAACCAACATTCCTGCGTTAAGCCACGACAGGAAAGGTGACGTCATAAATTAGGGAGCCAATAGACGGCGAGTGATGGGGGGGGGGCGGAGGGAGGAAGAAGAGAGAGGTGGTAAGAAAAGGGAAGAAGGGAGAAGAAGAAAAGAGGAAAGAAGTTAAAAGACAGGAAAAATTGATAAAGTTAATTATCACACACATACACATATATGTAAACCTACCTCACATACATAATTATTAGAAGAAAATAATAAATAAAACATGAAAAAGGGGATTTCTTATTTGTTCTTTCTTTCCTTTCTTTAAGCATGCGATACTTTATTCCTTAGGCCTGCAATGGAATCCTCATAATCCCTTTGCAATTTCCATAAATCATAACTTTCGCTCTTCTCTTTACCTCTATATAATTTTTCCCTGTGTTTCTTGGCGCGTGGTTCGCTTTGATCTGACTGGGGTTCATTTTCCGGCTCATTTCACCGTTCTACTGATTTCAAGGATGACAGATTATTGTCTCAACTTTTCTTTTTTAATGTTGATGATTTCTAAATCTCTCTCTCTTCTCTCTCTCTTTTCTCTCTCTTCTGTTCTCTCTCTTCTCTCTCTCTCATCTTTCCTTTCTCTCTCCTCTCTCTCTCTCTCTCTCTCTCTCTCTTCTCTCTCTCTCTCTCTCTCTCTCTCTCTCTCTTTCTCTTCTCTCTCTCTCTCTCTCTCTCTCTCTCTCTCTCTCTCTCTCTCTCTCTCTCTCCTCTCTCTCTCTCTTTCTCTCTCTCTCTCTCTCGCTCTCCCTCTTTCTCTCTCCCTCTCGCTCTCTCTCTTTTCTTAAACCTCGGATCAGAAGCATCATTATCTTCACTGAATACATTGATATCATGAAACATTAACACCACCCTACTAAATGAAGAAACGAAACAGAACGAAGAGAAAAGTGTAAAAAAAAGTACGAGAAGGGACTATAGTAGAAAAAAAAATAAATAAAAAAAAGACATAATAGTAAATGGAAGAAAGAAAAAGATTCCTTGAACATATGAATCCGTCATTTCATTTGCTTGGGTCATCTGTATTCCAAACCTTATCAAGCAATGTTTTTGCGCCAATTTCACCGACAAACCATATCTAATGAACCAATAACAGGCTAAAGTACAGCGCACGTTCCGAATGCCAATAAGCTCAAATTCGTATACCAGAAAAGATTTGAAGAGATAGATAGATAATGAGATATAGATAGATAGGTAGATATAAGGGTAGATATATAGCTGCCAATTAGCGTAAAACCGTATTTCTGACTACGTTAAAAAAGAAGAAGAAAAATAAAGATAGATAGGTAAATAGATAGGTAGATAAATGGTAGATAAAAAAGTGGATAAGCAGGCAGGTAGGTAGGCAAATAAATAGACAGATAGATGGAGATAGAAACATAAGCAGATAGACAGAAAGAAATAGAGAATCAGATAGACATAGATGGATAGAGAGAGAGAGAGAGAGAGAGAGAGAGGAGAGAGAGAGAGAGAGAGAGAGAGAGGAGAGAGAGAGAGAGAGAGAGAGAGAGAGAGAGAGAGAGAAGATAGACAGAGAGGCACAGATAGATAGATAGACATATAAATAGAGAGAAAGAGAAAATATAAACCAAGAACAAAAATCGACGAACCGATCGACAGACAGATCCAATCGATAGACAGAAAGATCGATGACAACAACCCCCCAAAAAAAAGCCCATCAAAAAAAAAAAAAAAATCCTTTGTGGAGTCCGACAGCCGATGAATTATTAAGTCTAATGAGACCACTAATTAAGAAGGAGGAAGGATGCACCGGGTATAAATTCTCCTTCGAGCAGCGGGTATATATATCTATCGGCCAACCACGTGGAGGGCGGGTTGTAAATCATAATAAAAAGATCTCTGTTTCGATTATGAAGCTCGCCGTGACTGATAAATAAATATAGATATATGGTGCATATTTTGAGATGTGTAATTATGTCTATAGGTTTGACGTTTGGGGGTGGGGGGTGGGGTATGGGATGGGGGTGTGTGTGATTTAGTGATGTGGAAGGTTTCGAAGTGAAGTATTAAGTTATTATGGTAATTATCCTTATTATTATGAATATCATTATACAGCGTTTGGTGATTTATTTTTTCTTAATCATTATTGACATCATCGTCATTATCATCATTGACCTCATCGTCCTTATCATAACCTTAACATCAGTTTCACTATAGCAATCATTATGGTCCTTATTATCATCATTATGACTAGTAGGGATGACAGTGTCATTACATCATTTCCTCATTATCACTATCGTTATCATCACCATAATTATTGTTAACTAACGCACCATCTGCCAACCTTTATCTGTACACTCATTTGGTTTGGGATAATTAGCAAACATCTAATAACCCCAGAGTATGATATTTCATTCATTACAGTAATTAGCGAAGAAATTAACTACACCTTCACTGAGATTAAGTGAAAATTGCATAAGTTTTTTTTTCTGAACAGATATATGAGAGAATGTTAAAAAGAAAGAAAGTTGAAAAGTAATTAATAATACGTGAATTTTATTATAACATATAGCGTCATTGCTTTTATAACGAAAGCATTACAGACAATAACTATAATTGACTATTATCATTATCATTATCATAATGTTCATCATAACTGTATTAAGAACGACCCCACAGCAACTATACTAATATTAATTAAAAACAGCAACGGCAGCAAAGAAAAACACATACAATAGAGATAGAAACTATAATATTTCAAAAGATAAGAAAACAAAAAAAAAAAATATAATGACCACCACAACATCTCCCTGAAATGAGACGCCTTCAAAAATTTCTTCTTAATTGAAGCCAGAAGACCCTAAGTTTACCGAGTGACGTCACACCAGCATCCGCCATCTTGCCAGCATCACCGGAAGTGAGTTATCTCCGCCATGACATTAGATGATGCAGAAAAGTTGACTCCATTTGAAGACTTTATTTGCGGGTTTAAGCTTAATGGAGAGTTATGTGGGGCAAATGTCTATGGGTTTGTGCGTGTGTGTGTTTGTTTGTTTTTAAGTTTGTTTGTTTGAAGGTCAGTATGTTTGTTTCTTTGTGGTTTGTGTTTGCGTTTTTTTTTTTGTGTGTGTGTCTGTTGTTTGTTTGAATGTTCGTGTTATGTCTGTTTGATTGTTTGTGGTTTGTGTTTGCGTTTGTGTGTGTGTGTGTGTGTGTGTGTATGTGTGTGTGTGTGTGTATTGTGTGTGTGTGTTGTGTGTGTGTGTGTGTGTGTGTGTGTGTGTGTGTGTGTGTGTGTGTGTGTGTGTGTGTGTGTGTGTGTGTGTGTGTGTGTGTGTGTGTGTGTACGTGTGTGTGTGTGTGTGTGTGTGTGTGTGTGTATGTATGTGTATGTCTGCGTATGTGTGTGTGCAAATTCGTACACGTGTATACGCATATTACCAAATCCATAGTCCTGATGAACGAAAAATCAAACAAACCAATAAATACACAAAAAACAAGTAAATAAAAGAAACAAACAAAACAAACAAACACAAAACATTCCCAAAAGCAGGAGAAAAGAAAAAAGAGGAAAATATCCCCAAGAGATCAGATCGGCGACGACAAGACATCAGCAAGAGTGATGTAAGACGCTGCGAAGACGACACGGTCTCCTTCCCTCCCCTCAGATGAACCCTTTTATAACTTGCATATTTTCCCTGTCCCCTTTCGCATTCTTTCTCTCTCTCTCTCTTTTCCTTTTCTTCTTTTCTTTCTTCTCTCTTCTCTTTTTTTCTTTCTTTTATTCTTTTCTTCTCTCTCTCTTCATTCGCTTTTCTCTCTCCCCTAATTCTTTTTCTTTTCTCTATCTTTCTCTCTCTTTTTCTCGCTCTTCTTTTTACCCTTTTCTTTTTCCTCTTTTCTCTTTTCTCTTCTTTTCTCTCTCTCTCTTCTCTTCCTTCTCCCTCTCTTCTTCTTGTCACTGTTTTCCTTTCTTGTCTTTTCCACTTTTTTCTCATTCCCTTCACCATCCTACTCCTTCTCTTCTCCCGTCTCCTTCTTTTCCTTCCCCTCCTTCTCCTTCCTCTCCTCCCCTATCCAACCCTCGCCCTCCCCCTCCCTCCCCCCTGGCAATAAAACACGGCTGCCAGCCACATATTACGGTTGCCTGGCAGGGGGTGGGGGTGGGGGGGGGTAAGGACCTGGGGTTGCGGGGAGGGGGGGGTTAAGTGGAGGTGTGGAAAAGGGGGGAAGGGGAGGGGGGTGGGGATGTAGGGGGAGTTGAGTTCCATGGGGTTAAAGTGAGGGGAGTGGAGGGGGGTACATGAGGGAAGCGAGAGGGGGAGAGGGGTTGTGTGGGGGAACAAAGAAGAGGGAAAGGAGGGGTACATAGGGGGGACTAAGAGGAAAGGAGTGGGGTCATATGGAAAGAGGGAGGGAGGAAGAGAGGGAGAGAAGAGAGAGGGAAAAAGGTGAGAAGGGAGAGGCGAAAGGGAGAGATGGGGAGAGAAAGGAGGGGCGAGGCGAGAGAGAGAGAGGGGGAGAGAAGGAAAAGGGGGAGGCGCAAGGAGAGGGGGAGAAAGGGGCGAGGGGGAAGGAAAGAGTGAGAGAGGTCAGAGGGACGGAGGAGAGAGGGGAAAGGGGAAAGTTGCGAGAGAGTGGGACAGGGAGAAAAGGGAGAAGGGTGAGGGAAAGTAGAGAGGGGGAGGGGCAGGGAGAGAGGGAAGAAAGAAGGAGGGGAGAGGGGCGAGGGGACAGGGAGGAAGGGAGAGAAGGGCGAGTAGCAGGGAGAGAGGGAAGAAAGGAGGAGGGGAGGGGCGAGGGAGGGAGAGAAGGGCGAGGGGATAGCAGGGAGAGAGGGAAGAAAGGA
>NW_020871356.1:566699-574699 GCF_003789085.1 Penaeus vannamei | reverse complement strand
AGAACAATTGAAAGAGCGTGGATGCGCAGAGCGGTGGGGTGGGGGGGTTGGGGTTGGGGGGATCGGGGCGGCGTTTGGGTTATGAGGGTAGGAGGAAGTCAACGTTATTTTTTTACCAGTTTGTTTCGGTGTTATCGTAGCTCGCACGTAATATGTATAGACAGGGAAGGCTGACACATACAATTTTCAGATAATATGCCGTATAATTAATATACACATTCGTATACACGATTAGAACACACGACACGACACACAGACACTCATCGTTCGTATGGCAAATACAGAGAGAGAGTAGATACGAAAAGAAGGCGGATGTAAAAGTACTCGTACGGAGAAAGAAAATGAACAAACAAGAGAGAGTGAGTTTGGCTAAAATAAAACAAGCAAACCGTCAGCAATGCAAAAGGCAAAAGAAACAAACAAACAAAAAAGGTTAACGAAAAGAATAAGAACAAACTGAAAACAAATACGTCGAGCAAGAAGTCATATGAAAAGATAACACATAATCGATGCACAAAGCATACAAAAACAAAAAAGTAAAAAGAAAAGAAGAAAAAAACGCAAAACAGAAGATACATTGAAAGAGACCAGACAAAATAGAAAACAAAAACAAAAATATCTAAAAGGTAACATACGAACAAGACAGACACACACAATAAACAAATTTGCCTTACTTTTCTCAAGAAAAAGGGCCGCCTTTATTTAGAATGAGCATCTTAAAGCTGGTTCTTTGCTATTCTGAAAGTGACATCGTGATTTGCACAATGTGTCATTAATCTGGAGTGATTTTATCTGGAGTTGCTCATAACAACCAGCGAGGAGCAGAGAAGGGAGAGGAGGGATATGAGAGAAGGAGAGGATAGGAAAGGGGGACTGGAGACGAAGGTAGAAGGGGGGCTATAGGAAGCGACGGGGGAGGGCAGAGAGAGAGAGGGAAAGGGGGGAGGCGGAGAGGTAGGATACGGGAGGGCTGACAGAAAGGGATGGAGAGGAAGGGGAAGGACGCGGGGAGGGAGGGCGATGTGTAAGAACGCCGCGGGTGGGGCGCACGCAGAGAACCGCGAGGACTCCTAGGCGGAGACTGAAGCGGGAGTGACAGGGGGACGGAGAAGAGGATGTACTAACACGGGGGCAGAACGAAGAGGCTGGGAGAAGGCACAGCGGAGCAGGATGAGTAAGAGGTTGGAGAGAAGGGCAGAGACGATAGGACTACTCCACAGGGGGGCAAGACGAACAGTGAGAGAGGTCGGGGAAGGGAGAGGGTGTGGAGGCCAAAGAAGGATCCGAGCAGGACGAAGAGAAGAGAAGGGGGGAAGAGGATCGGATAAGAAGGAGAGTAAGGGCAGAGGGGGAAGGGGAGAGGCGATAGGGGGGGAGAAGGGAGAGGCATGGGGAAGGAGGGAAGGGGGAGAGAGAAAAGGTGGATTAAGAGGGAGGTATATGAGAAAGTAGTGAGGAAAAAAAGAGTAATGAGGAAGAGTGTGAAGATGTGGGAGGGAGGTGGAGGAAGAGAGATGAGGGTGGAGAGGCGGGGAAGGGGAGGGAAGTGGGGGAAAGGGAAGGACGGTGGGAGAGAGGATAAGGAAAATATGGAAGGGGTGCAAGAGAGGAAGGAACAAGGAGATGAAGAAGGGGGAAGACAAGTATGAGTAAAGCCTTTGGGAAGAAGGGAGAAGTGGAAAGGGCAATATACGGGATACGAGAGAGGGGGGAAAGAGAAGGCTAAATAAAAGGGGGAAAGGAGAAGGGGGAGGAAAGTTTTGAAAGATGGAGAAAGGGGAGGAGGGAGAAAGATGCGATAGAATAAGGGGAAAATAAAGGAGAGGAGTCAGAGGGCGGTGTGAAAGAGAGGGGAACTGGGGAGAAGAGGGAGGAAGCGAGACTGAGGAGAGGGCGTGCTAAAGGGGAAAGGGGAAGAAGTTAAGAAGGAAAAAGGAGAGGTAAGTGTGGGGGAAAGCAGAGAGGAGAAAGATGGGGAGAAGGAGAGGTATGGGAGCTGAGGAGGGGGGGGGAGGGTGAGGAAAGGGAGGAGATACTGAGGACAGGGTGAGGGGAATGAGAAGACGTGGAGAAGGGATAGTGAAGACGAAAAGGAGGAGGGAGAAGGAGGAAAGGATGGAAGTGAAGGATAGGGAGGGGGAGGAGGATGCTAAGAGGGGGTATATAACGAGCTAGAAGGGAGGATTAGGGGGAAATAGGATCAAGGTATATTTATCATTTATTCTTCACTTACTTTTATTTCTTTTTATTCATGCCTTTATTATTCTTCAAAGAATCTGTGCTTTGTTCAGTGTTACTTGTGTTGAAAACTGGTAAAATAGCAAAAAATAATTTCAAATGCAATTTATGCAACCAGGTTTTCAGTTCTGAATCACTCATCGGTAACTGAGTATCTTCACACACACACTTGGCTACATGTGCTTACAAATTCACACCTCTGAAACAAACGGACACTGAGGCAGATCCTCACATACCTCCAAATACACACATCCACATTCAGCTACACCTCTCTGGCACAATCATACACACCCATATACTTACATCTTCACACAGCCTATGGATCTACATCCCAAACACAGACACACAGATATAGAGTTACGACGCGTACGGTCGAAGTCGTCCCTATCTCTCTTGTCCACAAATTAACACACATAGCCTTTCTATTACCATGCAGGTTTGTGAGCATTTGTAACCTCACTCCATGAAATAAAGAATATACAATTTTTTACGGAAATACATCTGCATGCTCTCTAACTCATACCCTCTCTGCACATACGTACAGGGACACGCGCTACAAGACACACAAACTGAAGCGACGGTCACACTAATCTTCTCTGCCCTGGGATCCCTAGACAGCCTCGCCGAAGTCTGGTCAGCTACAGCTTGGGATTGGTCACATTGCACACAGTATCTTCTCAGTCTAGCGTTCCTGACGAAGTTCCTTGCTTACTTCAGACATCAAAGCTCTTTTCAAATTCCTGCTTTTATAATCCTCATAACTGGTGTTCCTTAACAGCTCCTTGGCTCTCCAACAAGGCGTAAATAACTTTTGGAGAGACCTTCTCTTTGCGTGTCGGAGTGGGTTGTTGATGTTCGTTGGTCAAATGAACCTTTATCTGATTTATCTATAAAGATTTAACGAATTATCATTATTCAAAGCAAAATATCTTGATTACTTAAAAAAAATGTTCTAAACCTGATATGATTATAAGCAATGTGTGTACCAATAATTGTATTATAGTTTTTGTTTCGGCAATATTTTTTTCTGGTCTAAGGATGAATACCGACGCAGCATTTCCGCGCTGTCTAGGGATTTTCATCTCGGATCCCATTACAGTTTGGGAAGCATCCCGTTCTGTCTTGGGATCCCTGGACAGAATAGACTAATGTAACAGCACCCTTATCGCACACATGTACACATACACATGTATACGCACACGTACACGCACATGATACATACGCCATACGAACACATATAATCCCACACATCCACCATACTTACATAAACACACATGCTCTCTCTCTCTCTCTCTCTCTCTTCCTCTCTCATCTCTCGCTCTCTCTCTTCTCTCTCTCTCTCGTCTTTCTCTTCTCTCTTCATCCAGCTCTCTGCGTCTCTTCTCTCTCTCCTCCTCTTTCTCTCTTCTCTCTCGTCGTCTCTCTCTCTCTCCTCTCTCTCTCTCTTCTCCGCTCTCTCTCTCTCCTCCTCTCCCTCTCATCTCCCTCTCTCTCTCTCTCTCTCTCTCTCTCTCTCTCTCTCTCTCCTCCTCTCCTCCGCACACGACGCACTCCACACACGCACGCACCAAGCACGGGCCCGGCTGAGTTATGAGCAGTCAGAGGAGCGGTGGAAATTGGATCAGACGAACTAATGTTAAATGGCGTGACAAGTTTTTGTCGCCGCCGCCTGAAAATTTATTGCCGATGTTATATTTTTATCGCAGAAGTCTCTCTCTCCCTCTTTCTGTGTCTCTTTCCTTCTTTCTTCTCCCTTACCAGTCCCTAATTATCCTTCTTCTTTCTGCTTTCTCCTTTTTTTATTTTTATTTTCTTTCTTCTACCTTCCTTCCCTTCCCCTTTCGCTTTCCTTCTCCTCTCCGTATATTTGATCCATTTCCATTCCCCTCTCCGCTTTTTCTTCTCCTTTTCCCCCACTTCTTTTTCTCCTTCCCTCTCTTTTTTCTATCTCCCTTTCCCTTCTCTCCCCCTCTCCCTTATTTCCTCCTCCTTCCCCCTTTTTCTCCCTGAACAACTCTCCGTTCCCCTTATCCAATCGCCCTACCCTCTCTCCCTCCCCTCTCCCCTCTCCTCTCCCCCTCCCCTCTCCCCTTCTCCCTCTCCCTCCCTTTTCGTCCTCTTATCTTCCCCTCTCCCCCCCCCTCCCAAGCCAGCGCTACAGTGCTCGTTATACGAAGGAGATGCATATATTTAAGGGGGGGGGAAGAGATAGATAGTGGGAATGGTAGGTCGAGGTGAAGATAGGAGGAGGAAGGGTGAGTGGAGGAGAGAGGAGAGGAGGAGGGAGAGGGGTGGAGGGAAGGAGGGAGAGGAGTGGAGGGAGGGTGAGGAGGTGGAGGCAGGGAGAGGTGTTGCAGGGAGGGAGAGGAGGTGGAGGGAGGGAGAGGAGGTGGAGGGAGGGAGAGGAGGTGGAGGGAGGGTGAGGAGGTGGAGGGAGGGAGGGAGAGGTGTTGCAGGGAGGGAGAGGAAGTGGAGGGAGGGGAGGGTGAGGGGTGGAGGGAGGGAGAGGAGGGGAGGGAGGGAGAGGAGGTGGGCGAGGGAGAGGTGTTGGAGGGAGGGAGAAGAGGTGGAGGGAGGGGAAAGGTGTTGCAGGAGGGAAGGAGGAGGGAGGGAGAGGAGGTGGAGGGAGGGAGGAGGAGGTGGAGGGAGGGCGCGGAGGTGGAGGGAGGCGCGGAGGTGGAGGGAGGGCGAGGAGGTGGAGGGAGGGAGAAGAGGTGGAGGGAGGGTGAGGAGGTGGAAGGGAGGGAGGAGTGAAGGAGGGTGAGGAGGTGGAGAGAGGGAGAGATGTTAGAGGGAAGGAGAGATGTTAGAGGGAGAGGAGGAGGTGAGGATAGGAGGAGGGAGAGTGGGTGGAGGGAGGGAGAGGAGGTGGAGGGATGGAAGAAGAGAAGGTGGAAGGAGGAAGAGGAAGTGGAGGGAAGGAGGAAAGGGACGTGGAGGGAGGAAGAAAGACAAGTGGAGGGAGGGAAGAGAGGTGGTGCAGGGAGGGTGTATAAGGTGGAGGGACGGAGAAGATGTAGAGAGAAGATATAAGAAAGAGGAAGCAGAATAAGGAGAAAAGAAAGTGGAAGTGGGGGAAAGAAGGAGGAGGTAGAGAAGGAGGCTGGAGAAAAAATAAGAGGAAGGGGGAATGAAGAAACAGAGGAAACTGAAGGAGAGGTCAGACAGAGAAGATCAACGAAGAAGAAGGAACAGATAAAATAAAAGGAGTTAGAAAAAGAGGAAGTAGAGAAAGATAGAGAAAAGAGGAAGAAAAAAGAGAAGAGAGAAGAAAAGACGACATATAAAAAGAAACCAAAGAATAAGAGAAGAGATAGAGAAAAGAGGAAGAAAAAAAGAGAGGAGGAGAGAGGAAAAATAGACATGAAAAGAAACTAAAGAATAAGAGAAGAGAGGGGAAAAAAAGAAAACCAGGTATGTAATGATAATAAAGATAATAAAAATTTAACCCATCAATTCTCTTCTCTCTCTCTCTCTTCCCCTTTCGCTCTCGTGAAAGCCTCACCGGGTCCCTGAGCCTCAATTCTTCACCTAACAAGCTACATCGGTAAACATTCCAATAAGGCCAAATAAAACAGCAAAGTACCTATTGCTCTTTCTTCTTCCTTTTTTGCCGCGTTGTCTCTTTGCGTTGGCCTGTGTGCCTCTTTGCGATGTCTTTCATCTTTTGCTTTCTCGTTTTGTGTTTTCTGTTGTTGTTGCTGTTGTTTTGGTGTGTGTCTATTCATTTTCTTGGTGTCCCTGTCTCTGTGTGTTTCTCTTTCTCTTTCTCTCTCTCTCTCTCTCTCTTCTCTCTTCTCTCTCTCTCTCTCTCTCTCTCTCTCTCTCTCTCTTCTCTCTCTCTCTCTCTCTCTCCTCTCTCTCTCTCCTCTCCTCTCTCTCTCTCTCTCTCTCTCTCTCTCTCTCTCTCTCTCTCTTCTCTCTCTCTCTCTCTCTCTCTCTCTCTTCTCACTCACTCTCTCTTCTCCATCCTTCTCTACCCCCCTCTCTATTCATCTATATATGTCTCTCTTCCTCTATACTCTCCTTGTTTCCATTTTCCTCTTTCACCTTCCACAACACCTAAGCCCCTCCCCCCTCCCCACTCACTCCACCTCACACTATCCCTCAGCCCTTCTCTATTCCCAAGCCCCTCACCCCCCCTTCCCCGATTTTGACCTCTCCAAGACTATTAGGGCGTTTCTTTGGTTCAAAATTGTGGCATTTAGCAGCAAGACAGGACCATAAGCTCCTCTCATCTGAAGAACCTTATAGCAGAAGAAGGGTTTAAGAAGCGGTGGTTAAGAAAGAGAGAAAGGGGTGTGTGGAAAGGAGGAGGAGGAAGAGGAGGAGGAAGGTGAAGGTGAAAGGAAGGAAGAGGGAGATAAAGAGGAGGAGGAGGGGAAGGATAAAGAGGGGAGAGGAGGAGGAGGAGGAAGTACAGACGAAGGAAGGAGGAGACAGAAGACAAAAAAGGAGGATGAAGGAAAAGGAGAAATGGGAGAGAAGCGACCAGAAAAAAAGAATAGAAAAATAAGAAGGAAAAAGTAGTTGCATAAAACTAGGCAGCTTAATTAAATTGTTGAAGTCGTAGTCATTAAAGGTCGCCTGATACGAGACATTTCCCCCAAAAAACAAAAACATTAATAACCCGGACTGCAGCGAGGGGGTAGACTATTAAAAACAGAGAACGACCGGGACAGAGCTGCCTCGGCTGCTAAATGATATCCACGCCCCTCCTCCTCCTCCTCCTTCCTCCTTCGTCGTCTCTCTTCGCTTCGACTCTCCTCCTATCCGCCCTCTCCACTCCGCCATTCACCTTCTTCTTCTTCTTTCTCTTTCTACCTCTCTTTTCTCTCTCACTGCTGAAATATATTTACTCACACACACATGCGGTCATATTCTCTCTGACGCACACACATAGTAACCCCCACATACACATACAAGCGCAGCAAGTTTAAGAAGAGATAGAGAAAGAAATGCAAAAATAAAGTGAGGAAGAAAAGGTTCCTCTTGATCTTTCTCTTCCTGTCATGCTTCCTTTCCGTCTGGTACTTTTGTCTTCCCATTTTCTCCAATTTTCCCCTCTCTCTTTATCCATTTATTTCAGCTTTCGTCTCCTCAAAATTCCCCTCTCTCGTTGACCTCTTTCCCCTTCCTATCAACCTCACCACGCTCTTTTGACCCTTCTGATGCTCACCCTACACCCTCTCTATTCTATTCACCTCTATCCTCTCTATCTTCGCTTCTCATCCTTCGTTTCATACTAGTACAATCCGATCCAATCCTCTTTCCTCTACTCTCTTCTCATCTTTCTTACTATCACCTTTCCTTCTCTCCTTCCTTCCGCTCTTTCTCTTTTTTATTCCCCTCCGTCCCTTAAACTCCCATCTCTCCCTACATTCGCCAAACTGTTTTCTTCCTACAATTCGCCTAATTCTTCCCTCCCTCCCCCCCCTCTCTTCTCTCTAACTCCTCTCAATCTTCCCTTTCTCCTCACTCCCTCCTTTCACCCTTTCTCCTTCTCTTCCCCCTCCCTTTCCTCTCTCTCAGCCCCCTCCCTAACAACTCTTCCACTCCCTTTTCTCTTTTTTTCCCTCCCATCACCTTCTCTTAACCCTTCCCCTTTCCTCTCCCCCCTCCCTCTTCTCTCTTCCCTTCCCTCCCTAAATCCTTTCTCCCTCTTTCTGTTTCCCTCCCCCCTCCCCCAAAGAAAAAATTCCCATCTTCCTCCTTCGTCTCTTCCTCCTCTCTCTTCTCCTCATTCTTCCCCTCCCGAAATC
>NW_020871356.1:531495-545991 GCF_003789085.1 Penaeus vannamei | reverse complement strand
AGTAAATAATAATAATAGTATAATAGTAATAATAGTAATAATAGTAATAAGTAATAATAATAGTAATAATAATAATAATAATAATAGTAATAATAGTAATAATAAATAATAATAATAATAATAGCAATAATGGCAATTAACAACAAAGGGCCGATAGCCAAAACAACCAAAATCATCATCATTATTACCATCATTACCCTTAATAATTCATATCATCACCATAATTATCATCCCCCTAGTCTCTCTGTTCTCCAAAATCCAACACTCACTAACTTTCCGCTTGTGTCAAAGATGACGTTTCGGACGAGCTGTCCATCTCTCGCTCACGAATTCGGACAAGTCATCGGAACGCGTGGGGCTTGCAAATAATGAAATGAGATCGGAGAGAGGGGAGAGGGGGAGGAGGGAGGGAGGGAGAAAGGAGAGAGAGGGTAAGGAGGAGTGAGTGTACAGGAGAGGGGGAGCGAAAAGGAGAGAAGGAGAAAGGGTAGGGAGGGAAATTAGAGAAAAGGAGAGAGGATGGAGGAGGGAGGGGAGAATGGGATGGGGAGACGGTAGGGAGGAAGGAGAAAGGGAGAGAGAGTAGGACTGAGGGAGGGAGGAGGGAGAAAGGAGAGAAGTTAGGAAGCGAGTGAGTGTACGGAAGAAGAAAAAGAGAGTGGGTAGGGAGGGGAGGAGGAAAAGGGGGAGAGGGAGGGAAGGAAGTGGGTAGGGAGGGAGAAAGGAGAGCGGGGTGGAGGGGAGGGAAGGTGGGAGAGGTAGGGAGGGGGAGAAAGGGAGAGAAGTAGGAAGGGAGGAGAAAGGAAAGAGAGAATGATGGAGTGTACGGAATGAGAGAGGGGGGGAGAAAGGCAGAGAGGATAGCGAGGTAGAAAGGGAGAGAGGGGAGGGATGAGAAAGGAAAGAATGAAGGAGAGACGGATGGAGGAAAGAGGAAAGGGATGGTAGGGAAGGTGGGTGAGAGGAAGAGGTGAGAAAGGGAGGAAAGGAAGGGAGGAAGAGGTTAGGGATGTAGGGAGGGAAGGTAGGAGGGAGAGAGAGAAAGAGGGCAGAGAGGATGGGTGAAAAGAGGGAAGGGGGGAAGGGAGGGTTGTAGGGAGAAAGTGTGATGGAATGGAGGCAAAGAAGAGTAATAGAGAAAACAAAAGGAAGAGAGAATAGAGAGAGAGAGAAGAGAGAGAGAGAGAGAGAGAGAGAGAGAGAGAGAGAGATGAGAAAGAGAGAGAGAGAGAGAGAGAGAGAGAAGAAAGAAACACACAAACAGAAAGAGAGAGAGAGAGGAAAGAAACATACAAACCCACACACATGAAAAAAACAAGACAGAAACAATAACAATACAGAGGGTCCTCGACTTACGACGGAGATCCGTTCCTACGATGGCGTCGTAACCCGAATTTTGACGTAAGTCGGAACAAGGTCAGTATAAGTACTTATATACTTATATAGACCTTGAGTCGGAACACACCTAAAAAAAGTACATGTACGTCCTGGTCACCCACATATGCTAATGCAGTCGTGTGTAAAAATACATTAGTCATAATCTAAACACTTCTATGACGTACATGGAAACATAACTAAGGCGGAGAGGGGGGAGGAGGAAGGAGGGGAGAGGAGATGAAGTAAGGGAGGAAACGGGGGAGAAGGAGGTGAGGGGGGAGAGGCGGATGGGGGAGAGGGAGTAAGGGAGGAGACGGGGAGGAAGGAGGTGAGGGAGGAGGAAGGTGAGGGGGGAGAGGGAGATGAGGGGAGAGGAGGTAAGGGAGGAGACGGGGGAGAAGGAGGTGAGGGAGGAGGAAGGTGAGGGGGAGAGGGAGGTAAGGGAGGAGACAGGGGAGAAGGAGGTGAGGGAGGAGGAAGGTGAGGGGGAGAGGGAGGGAGGGCGAGAGGGAGGTAAGGGAGGAACGGGGGATAAGGAGGTGAGGGAGGAGGAAGTGAGGGGATGAGGGAGATGAAGGGGAGAGGAGGTAAGGGAGGAGACGGGGGAGAAGGAGGTGAGGAGAGGAGGAGAGGGAGAGGGGGAGGTAAGCGGAGAGACAGGGGAGAAGGAGGTGAGGAGGCAGGAAGGGGTGAGGGGGAGAGGGAGACAGGGGGAGAAGGAGGTGAGGGAGGGAGGGAAGGTGAGGGCGGGAGAGGAGGTAAGGGAGGAGACAGGGAGAAGGAGGGTGAGGGAGGAGGAAGGTGAGGGGGAGAGGGAGGGAAGGGAGGAGACAGGGGAGAAGGAGGTGAGGGAGGAGGAAGGTGAGGGGAGAGGAGGAAGGAGGAGACAGGGGAGAAGGAGTGAGGAGGAGGAAGGTAGGGGAGAGGGAGGTAAAGCAACACATGGCAGACAAACCGTAAATACTGTTCATGATTTCTGGCGTCGTATCCACGAAGCGTCGTAAGTCGAGGCCGTCGTAAACCGATGACCCCCTGTATCAATAATAATAATAAAGAAAAAAACATTGAGAAAGAAAAATGAAAGAAAACTGACGACCTACCCACCTCTAATTCCCGATTCCCGATTTCCGGATTCCCTTGATTCCCGAAGCCCTAATCGGCGCCACTAAATTACGGCTCGCGAGATAATGAACCGAAGCCGCGCTGATGGATTCGAACATCGTCGGAATCCTGGCGGAACCTCGATCAGCGAAGCATCTGCTCTTTATCGGAGGGTGATTAGGCCAGAGGGGTGTGAGGGGGAGAGGGAGGAAGGGAGGAGAGGGGGGAGAGGTAAGGGAGGAGAGGGGAGAAGGAGGTGAGGGAGGAGAGGTGAGGGGAGAGGAGGTGAGGGGAGGAGAGGGGGGAGGAGGAAGGAGAGGGAGGTGAGGGGGAGAGGGAGGAGGAGTTGAAGGAGAGCGAGGAGAGAGGCGAGAAGGAGGTAAAGGGGAGAGGGGTGAGGTAAGGGAGGAGACAGGGGAGAGGGGTGAGGGAGAGAGTAAGGAGGTGAAAGAGAGCGAGGAGAGAGGGGAGGGTGAGTGAGAGGAGAGAGGAGAGGGGAAGCAGATCGAGGAGAGGGGGAATAGGGATAAGGGAGGAGAGGAGTAAGGGAGAGCGAGGGAGGTAAGGGAGGAGAGGGCGAGGGAGGTGAAGGAAGCGAGGAGAGGGAGGAGGGAGGGAGGAGAGGGAGTGTGGGAGGGAGGGAGGAGAGAGGCGAGAGAGAGGGAGATTAGGGAGAGAGGCGAGGGAGGAAGAGCGAGGATAGAGGTGAAGGGAGAAAGAGGAGAGGGTGGAAAGAGGGAGTTGAGGAAAGGCGAGGAAGGGAGATCGAGGAAGTAAGAAAATAATGATAAAGAGAAAAAAGGGGAAAAAAAAACAAAGCAGGAGAAGCAGAAGAAATATAAAAGGAAGACAAAGACGAAGAAGAAAGAGAAAAAGAAGATAACTAATAATAATAAGACCAAGAACTTGCAAACTGAAAGACACTGGCAACTTTAGAGCAGATCTGAGTGCCAAAGAGTGCCACCCTGGCTATGACCTCCTTCTATGGCACTTGTTATCAGATGAAGGAATTCGGTGCCAAGTAACGAATTACGAAAAGTCAAATGCCAAACCTTAATTATAATTTGAATCATTATCTGTCAAGTAAATGAATTTAATCGCATTGTTTCTTAAAATGATGGCAGAATGATTTGGTTATTAGAATTATGATAAAATTGTTCCTTAAACGATGATTTAGAATGATGATTTGATGATGAAAATGGTAAATTTGTTCCCTAAAAAGATTTAAAGTGACTCTCATTACCCCCAATGTTTTGGATTTTGTAATATTGAAATTAGGTATTTTAATTCTCTCGTATCTTCACAAACTACGTATTAACGATATGTTGTATTTTGTAATAATGATTTGTTGTATTTTTTATCAATATGTTGTATTTTGTAATAACGATATTTTGTATTTTGTAATAACGATGTTTGTTTTTTGCAATAACAACACGTTGTTTGTTGTAATAACATGTTATTTGTTGTAATAACGATATGTTGCATTTTGTAATAACGATATATTGTATTTTGTATCTTCATCTTTATCACATTTTCCTGAACCATACTTTAACATTCAGCCCTACATTTCAATTCATTTTTATCGGTAAAAGTGTTTTCAGTTTTCCTTTTATTGGGTTCATTTTTCAGGAGTCTCTGTTACTGCAGTTATATTTTCCAACAGCAACACAACTAAAAATATTGTGTCCGATATCGCCAGAATATTTATTTTCTAGCATGGTGTGCATATAAATGAACATGAGAATTTAAATTGATATTTATTGTTTATACGTTTTGACGAAATTATTTTTTTTGTTATCCATCCTAGAGCAGCTGTTTCTTGTTCTTCATACGTAGCAGTTATTATTATTAACATCATTATCAGCATTATTATTCTCATTCTCATCATCATCATTATCATCTTTGTCACCATCTTCATCATCATCATCATCTGTGTCACCATCTTCATCATCACCATCACCATCTTCTCCATTTTTTCCTCACCATCTTCATCATCACCATCACCATCTTCTCCCTTTTCATCACCATCTTCATTCATTCACCATCACCATCTTCTTCCCTTTTCATCAGCATCTTCATCATCATCTACATCTTCATATCCATCATTATCTTCATTTTGCGATAAACGATAGCCAGTTTATTTAGATTTATGCGAGGCCCAACCCAATTAATATTCATATATACGCACATGCAATATACACTGAACTAAATGCATATCTATCAGACGAGACACACATATCTACCGTATAGATAGATAGATGAATGTATATATGTCTGATAGATAGACAGATATGCATTTATTTCTATGTTTGTGCATGTTCGTATATCTGAATATTCACTGGATCGGGTCTCGCAATTTTTTTTTTAAATCGACCGAATGGACAGTCTATTTTGGGCAATAGTATGTCTTACTCCTGTCTGCAACCCACACGCAATCTCTTTGCTAATTACATGGTCTAATTAACCCTTTCCTCTCTGATCTCTAAATGCAAAAGGAAAGATTATCTACCATTATCCCGTCTCGAGTTTTTCTTTTCTTTTTCTTATCCTCCTCCTTCTTCTTCTTTCTTCTTCTTCTTCTTCTTCTTCTTCATCTTTTTCTTCTTCGTGTTCCTAAAGGTGCTGTCACACTAGCATTTTTTCCGTCAATTTTTTTGACAATTTTCTGAAATTTTGTCCATTTTTGAGCGAATGGACGATTTTCCTGCCAGACGATAATGATCGTTTCCGTCTGAAAACCTTCAAGTCAAAATTTTCAGCCAAGCAGGCAAACCAAGAGCTATATTCGAGAATGTTTGTATTTAAGTTAAATAGAATTGTAAAACAATTGACAGGAAAGTGCTGGTGTGACAGCACATTAAGAGAGTGTAAAAAGACGGTTAAGTCCCTCTTGCTTGTATAGCATCTTTTTCATCATCTTCTTTCTTCTTCTTCTACTTATTATTATTATTCATATTCTTTTTCATCTTCTTCTTCTTCTCCTTTTATCTTCTTTTTTCTACTTCATCTTTTTCATCATCTTCTTCTTCTTCTACTACTTTTCTTTCTTCTTTTCTCTCTTCTTCTTCTTTTCTTCTTCTCTTCTTCTTCTGCCTATGATATAGACAAACGAGAAGAGGGTTTAACAACACGTTTGTAAATGGGATTTGCTATTGTTTATTTCTTCTTTCTTTCTTTTTCTTTTTTTCTTTATTTCTTTTTTATTTATATTTTTTCTTGCTTTTTCTTTCTTCTTTCTATTTCTTTTTTCTTTATTTTTTCATTTCTTTTTTCTTTTTCTTTTTATTTGTTTTCTGTTTTGTTTTCTTTTCTTTCTTTCTTTCTTTTCCTTTTTTGTCGTTTGCTCGAAGATATATTCGGTACCGGTGGAATACATCTCTTGTATTGTGAAGATATTCATGTATTGCCGACGAAGATAGATTTGAAACCGACAAAATACATCCCTTGTATTGTGTAGATACTCATGTATTACGGACGAAGATGTATTCGTAATCAGTGTAATACATTACCGACGAAGATATATCTCCTTTATTGTAAAGATATTCGTGTATTACAGATAAAGTGAAATAATCCCTTGATTGTGAAGATATTCATGTATTGCCGACGAAAATATATTCGAAACCAGTGAAATACATCTCTCGTATCGTGAAGTTATTCATTCTTGTTCATGCCTTTTCTACATTTGTCAACCCGAATACGGTTCACTGCCGCCATCTCTCTGTCTACTTTAACGACTTTATCCTGCAGTACTTCGGATGCGTTCTGTGGGAGTGAATTCGGAGAGGAGGTCCTATGTAGAGTAGGAATTAAGGAGAAGATTAAGCCGATGTCGAGGCGAGTCCGGTAGTTGGAGGAATTTTAAATGGAAGCGAACAATTAGATTTCTTTCCTCGGTAAAGGAGAGCGAAGTAACATTCTCCGGGTCTTTGGTAAAAAAAAGGGGGGGGAAGAGGAGAGAGAGGGGGGGGATAGGAGAGAGAGAGAGTGAGAGAGAGAGAGAGAGAGAGAGGAGAGAAAGAAGAGAGGTAGAGAGAGAGAGAGAGAGACAGACAGAGACAAAGAAGAGAGGAATTTCATTGTATACTGCACATTCGATTAACTGCAAAATTAGATCTCGATTGTAGTAATGTATATACAGATTTTCACAGACAATTACTATGTGCATTACTTTCAAACCTTGTCATCAACTGTATATCATCAGCCCTTCTAAATTTCCCTTCTCTCTTCACACAGAAAGAAAACAATGCAGATTTCTTCTGTCGAATCCTGTTCAACTCTCTAGACGTAAGACTGAAGTGGCTCTCTCGCCTTTAACCTTCACGTTTTTACATAAATAGGTTAATCTGCAATTCCAAGTTTCGTTTCCTTGGGAAAGAGGAGGCAATTCTCTTCCATTAAGGTTTTAGGGTACAACTGTAGACACGCTTTGGTCGAGGGCGTGATATTGTGTATGTTAAATACTCTCTCTCTCTCTCTCTCTCTCTCTCTCTCTCTCTCTCTCTCTCTCTCTCTCTCTCTCTCTCTCTCTCTCTCTCTCTCTCTGTGTGTGTGTGTTGTTTCTGTCTCTTCTCGTCTCTGTCTCTCTCTCACTCTCTCTCTTTCTCAAGTTCTTCATTCGGAGTAAGCAATCCTCTTCCATTAAGGTTTTAGAGTGCAAATGTAAACAAGCTTAGATTGTGGGCATGGCGTAGCGTAGGTAATATATTTGCATGTTTACTGTGTCATGATTTGTTTTATTTGGCAATTTTATCACTCTACAACTTCACAAATATGAAAATTATTGCGCAGGACTGGAACGAGTGTTGTGACGTTATTGACTAAAATTTCTTTTACATACATTCCTTTTGCTCCGACTTATGAAAAGTTTCTCAAAGCAAAAAGAAAAAAAAATCATGTTTATCTAATCTAACTTTTTTAACTTAATCTTCAAGCTGCCTCTGGAAAAGTTTGTTTCTTGAAATCAGAAGATATATTCTATTTGAAGTTGGATTATTCATTGTTCTCTCTCTCTCTCTCTCTCTCTCTCCTCCCTCTCTCTGTCTCTCTCTCTTTCCTGTCTCTCTCTGTCCTTCTCCTTTCCTCTCCTTTTCTCTCTCTCTTTCCATCTCCCCCTCTCTCCCTCTCCTCTCCTTTTCTCCCTCCCCTCTCTCCCTTTCCTCCTCCCTCTCTCTCCCTCTGTAAAGTTTCTCTCTCTCTTTCTCGGTATAATTTTCTTCTCCCTCATCTTCCTCTCTCTATTTTTCTCCCTCAGCTTATTCCTTCCTTCTTGTTGTATCCATTTCCCTCCACTGTACAATACCCGATTCCTCTTCCCCCGCCGCGCTGTCCCAGACCCGATTCCATTGGTCCATTACGAGCCAATCACGACCGGCCATTACGACAAAAAGGACCAATAGGATTGCTTCCTAATTCATTTATAGTTGATGTAAGCAGCTAATTTTCCACTTGAGTAAAGACCACAGGACGATAACACTTCGACGCTTTTATATTCCTTTTTTTTTTTTTTTTTTTACTTTTTTTTGGGGGGGGGGCATGTGTTCTTATTCCAATTTTCTTTTTTCTTTCTTTCTGGTTTGGAAGAGTCTAGAAGGCTGTTCGTTCCAACCGGGTGATGATGCCACTGGCCGCGAGTGCGAGTGATTGCCTTTTGGTTTTATTTTTTTTTATTTTTTTTTTTCGTTCTTTGGTTTCGTATGTTGTTTCAATTTTTATTTTTTTTTTTTCTTTCTTTGTTTCTTTGTTTCTCTCTCTCTCTCTCTCTCTCTCTCTCTCTCTCTCTCTCTCTCTCTCTCTCTCTCTCTCTCTCTCTCTCTCTCTCTCTCTCTCTCTCTCTGTCTCTCTCTCTCTCTTCTCTTCCCTCCCTTTCTTCTCCTCTCTTCTTCCTTTTTTGTCTCTCTTATCTTTTATCATATTTTCCAAATGTGGTCACATAAAGAATTAAAGAAAAACGGTCGATATATCTCAATAACATTCTTAATAATAGCAACGCCAGAGGCAAGAACAATTGAGATATTTACCGTACTGCAGCGCATTTAATCTCAGAAAAGGAGAAACTGGAAACTCAAACACGAACTTTGGACTACTCCGATTCACATTTTTTTTTTTTTGTTCTTGTTTTCTTTTATTTTTTATTATTTCTTCTTTCTTTGCTTTTTCTTGCTTTTATTTCGTTTTTTTTTTCTTTTTCTTGTCTTTTGTTTTTTCTTTTCTCCTTTTCCTTTTCTTTTCTTCTCTTTCTTTCCTTTCTTTCTTTTCTTTCTTCTTTATTTTTTCCTTTTTTTTTTGATATTATTTTTATACTTACATAATAATGTTGATAATGATTATAATGCTAATTTGTGAGGAATTTGGTGTTATAGCAATATAATTATAGCGTTGACAACAAAAGAATGGTTACAGCAATGATGATAATTAATAATGATATTGATGATATTCACAACAAAATGATTTAAGAAATTATTATAATCATTATTATTATGATATTCAAAATAATCATTATCATTATTACCATTTTCATCTTAGCACTCACCATGATCGTTATTATCAGCATCCTCATTATCATCATCTCTCTCTTTTCTCCCCCTCTCTCCCTCTCCTCCCCCTCTCTCTCTCCCTCTCTCCTCTCCTCTCTCTCTCTCTCTCTCTCTCTTCTCTCTCTCCTCTCTCTCTCTCTCTCCCTCTCTCAAATCCACGTGAAACTCATTTTCTCATTTCGGGAAAAAGAACGAGATTAGGTTATATCTCAAGTCGGGTAAAAATAGCTCTTTTGTTTATTCATTCTTATCTCCTTGACTCGGCTTTTAATGTTCATTTTGTGATGTGTACTGAAAGGTTAACATGAATTGTAACTGATTATACATGTATCTATGTTTTAATTTTTCTGTTCATCATAAAAGGTATATAAAGTAGTACCAAGTTCATGATAATTGCAATAATTAATTCATTCTTACCATGTGAATTAGAGAGATGATAACTATCATTACTTATCTTTAAATTGACCAACATACGCTATAACTGCTACTTTGTTATTTCCAGGTTGTTTCACTGTGCGTTGCACGGGAAAGGCAAGATCAGTAGCAACTCGAGGTACCATGGCGTCTGTTTTGATGTTTGTTCAGTGTAAATATAACCCTTAAAATCATTATTTTCCATCCTTTTTGAAAACTGAAAAGACCCAAATAATCGACCATATTCACAAAAATCCGCAAAACTTTTGTCATCAAAATAAACTCCAATATTTCAAAAATAGAACCAGGCGCCATGACACTTCGTGTTGCTACTGATCTAGCCTCTCCCGTTCGTGTACAGTGACGGTTAAAAGTCTTTTAGTGATCTGAGGCTTCGAATCTGCCTTACCCTATACCTAAAGTGAGATACTAAGCTGACGTTCGAAGCTGAATTCGAAAGTGACTAAATAAAACAACGAAATGAAGAATATTATGAAAACTACAAAAATACAAACTTTTTTGTTTTCTTTTCCCTTCAGACAATGAGGTGAAAAGGCCTTCGGCGTTTCCCTACTTCCTCTTGCCTTGGCTGCCTTGTTTTGAATTTCTCCAGCATCGAAAACAAGGTAAAGGCAGGTCTGGGTTTCGAATCTCTTTGAACACTTGTATGAATAGCAAACAGCATGATGCAACCCTTTGGTCTAGACAGAGTACCTGAGTGCTAGATTTGTGTGTATATATATATATAATATAATATAATATATATATATATATATATATAGATAATATAATATGTGTGTGTGTGTGTGTGTGTGTGGTGTGTGTGTGTGTGTGTGTGTGTGTGCGTGTGTGTGGCGTGTGTGTTGTTGGTGTGTGTGTGGTGTGGTGTTTGGGGTGTTGTGGGTGGGGTGGGTGGGTGTAGTGTGTGTGTGTGTGTGTGTGTGAGAAAGAAGAGAGAGAGAGAGAGAGTGTGTGTGCAAAGAAATTGTTTCCAACCGCCCCCCTTTTCTCGAAGAAATAATATTTTCTCTAAAAGCACAGCGACTGACATAAAGCAAAATATTGCAATACGCAAAATACATTTTTCTCTTCGGGAGGGAGGACGGTTTTTTTCTCTTTCTTTTTTTTAACCTTTTTCCTTTCCTTTTTTAACTTTTTTTCTTTCTTTCTTTTCCTTTTTTTTTTCTTTTTACCTTTTTCGTTCTCCTTCTTAAAACTTTTTCTTATTCTTTCTTTCTTTCTTTCTTCTTTCTTTCTCTTGTTTCTTCTTCTTATAAGCCTTGTTTCTTCTTTCTTTCCTTTTTCCTTCTTTCTTTTCTTTTTTCTTTTTCTTTTTTAACCTTGTTCTTTCTTTTTCTTTTTTTCTTTTTTGTTTTTTCTTCTTCTTTCTTATCTCCTTTTTAAGGTAAGGGAAGGAAGGGTGAAAAAATAATAAGAAACACTTTCATTTTTTAGGTTAAATTTTTCAATGATATTTTGCAATAAATATCCAAGCAATACATACCTAAATAACTCTAATTCTAAGAAAAGATCAAAATATAAAACCACCAAAAAGCAAAAAAAAAAAAAAAAAAAGATAAACATATCCACAAACAAATGAATACATACGTCATTGAATATACAAAATCATTATTTCGATTACTGCCATCACTGACCGTAAAGATAAAGAGATAGATAAGATATGATCATATTAATATCACTGCTCCATGCCAGACCACCATGAACAGCGGATGCCCACGCCAAGCAGATCGACTCTATTTCTCTCTCTCTCTTCTCTCTCTTCTCTCTCTCTCTCTCTCTCTTCTCTCTCCTCTCTCTCATCCCTCTCTCTCTCCTCTCCTCTCTCCCTCTTCTTCTTTCTTCTTTTTCTCAATCTCCCGATCGCTCTCTCCTCTCTTCTCTTCTCCTCTCTCTCCTCTCTCTCGTCTTCTCCTCCCCTCTCTCTCTCTCTCTCTTCTTCTCTGCTCCCACTTCTTTTTCATTCCTCTATCTCTCTTCCTCTATCTAACAATTCTCATTTTCCTCTCGTAATCTCCTTCATTGTGATCTCTCTCCTCTCTCTCCTTCCTCTCTCGGCTCTCTCCTCCTCCTCAGTTCCCGCTCTCTCTCTTCTTCTCTCTCTTCCCTGTTCTGTCGTGCTACCTCTCTCTCCACTCCTCTCTCTCTCTCTCTCTCATCCTCCTCTCACTCTCTATAACCCTCTCTCTCCTCATCCTTCTCATCTTAATAAAACCCCGTCGCCCTCTCTCTCTTCTCACGTCTTACCAAAGCCCTCCTCTCTCTTCTGTCGTTCCCTCACCGTCTCTATACCCCCCTCCTCTCTCCCTACCTCCAATACCCGCGTCTCGTCTCCTCTCCTTCTCCCATCCTATACCCCCTCCTCTCTTCTCTCCTCCCCCACCTCTATATCCCCCCTCTCTCTCGCCTCTCACTCTTCCAATACCCCCCTCTCTCTTTCCCTCTCACTCGCCTCAAGACCCCCGCCTCTCTCTCTCTCTTCCTGAAAAGACTAAATAGAAGTCCAATTAACACGGGAAGGAAGTAGCAGACCGCTGCAAGGTACTATCTGCGCGCCCTAAGCGGTGCTTGTGTCGGCATCTTGCGCCCCTAGCGGTGCTTCGGCCAAGGCGTGGAATGAATGGGGGAGGAGGAAGGGGGGAGAGAGAGGAGGGGAAGGGGAGAGAGGGGATGAAGAAACAAGTCATTCGGTAAGTTGTGGGGAGGGGAGGGTTGGTCTTTTATGTATCATTTTATTGAGGTATCTCTCTTTTCACTCTTTCTTTTTCTGTCTTGATATTTACTTCTATTTATCTATATAGCTAGCGAGCTATGTTTCCTGTTTCTGTTTTTTCTGTGTCTGTCTGTTTCTATATATCTATATCTATGCGTGTGTGTGGTTGTGTGTGTGTGTGTGTGTGTTTGTTTTGTCAGTGTGTGTTCATCTATCCATCCATGTATGCATGCATGTATGTAGGGTGTCGTGTATGCATGTACTGTATGTAGGTAGGTATGCTGCGTAAAGTAAAAAAAAAAAACAAAAAAACGTCTGTTCTGTTCTACATAGGATGATGAAAATGATGATAAGAAATGATAGTGATAATGATGATGGTAGCGATTATATTAATGATGATGACGATGATAATGCTAGGGGCAAGAGAACAATGCTATTGATAATGATTATGAATGTTGAACGATCAGTCAGTCAACCCTCCTGACGTAGAGATGCCCCCCCCCCCTACCCCTGGATGCTTCATCTGGAGTCAACTCTGAGGCTCTCCCTCCTCTGCCTCCCTCGCAAGCAAAAGCAAGCATCATGTGTAGGAAGGGAGAGGGAGAGAGCGAGAGAGAGAGAGGGGGAGGAGGGAGAAGGAGAGGAGAGAGCATGAGAAAGGTGAGGAGGGAGAGAGAGAGAGAGACAAAGAGACAAAGAAAGATAGAGAGAGAAAGGGAAAGAGACAGAGAGTCAATCTATAATATAACACTAGGGTTGTATTTTCCTTGCAATAAGGAGCCTCGGCGATGTAATGTGGCGGCGTATTTGTTTGAAAGTTGGTGGATAAATTCCTCATAGATTAGTTAGTTGTGCCGGGTCGGAGGCGCGCTTTGCTCCACCCTCAGGCCCACTTCTCTGGCTAGTAGGGGGCTTTTTTCTCGTTCAAACTGAATATCCTGGCAGAGAGAGAGAGACAAGAGCGAGAGTAGAGAGGATCAGAGAGAGGGACTCGACGACGAGACGGCGAAGGTCGAGGAGGGAGGAGCAACGTATCAGCGCGCGTCCAGACATTCCGACTTAAGCAACATGTGTCTTAGATCAACTTCGGGAGAAATCGATACTAACCGTAGCAGAAGAACTCAATAGAGAAAAAGACAAGAGGAGAGAGAGGGATGAGAGAAGAAGATGACAAGAGGAGAGAAGAGAGACCGGATTTAAGCAGAGCCATGAAGACAGAGAGACGCAGGAGAGAGAGGCACTTTAAGAGCAGAGCTGAGAGGAATCGGAATCGGACCGAAAACGAGCAGAGAACACCGTCGAGGAAACTACGTAAGAAAGACAAGAGGACGAGATATGTCGAAAAAGAGGAGGTGATTGTGTGTAAAGAAAGAGACGATCACATCACTCACTCCATCATGTGAAAGAGAGAGTATGTGTGAAAGAGAGAGGAGACAAGGAGTGTGTGTGTAAGAGAGAGAAAAGAAAGAAAGAACAGAGACAGACAAATCACCTATTAACACCATAGGTATGGAGATAAAGAGCTGATACGAAACTAGCGTGACCACATACTTATTGGGCTTCCGACTGTTCCAAAATTCTGCATAGTTTAGCCTGGGACCGCACATTATGCAGGGGACATGGTGGCCGCTTAAACACTGTTGAAAAAGATAATGAAGTATGTAATATAAAACTTGGATATAGTTGCAACAAAGCTTAGGTATAGTTGTTCTCTTTCTTTATCTCTCTCTCTCTATCTATCTATCTATCTCTCTATTCTATCTATATGTGTATGTGCGTTTGTGTCAGTCTATCTGTCTTTCATTTATCCGCTCATGTATGTATCTCTCTCTCTCTCTCTCTCTCTCTCTCTCTCTCTCTCTCTCTCTCTCTCTCTCTCTCTCTCTCTCTCTCTCTCTCTCTCTCTCTCTCTCTCTCTGTTTTTTTCTTCTTTTTTCTTTCCTTTTATCTTGTTTAGCTTTAATTAAGAAAGCATACAAGCACTTGAAAACTAATCCAATTCACCAACCCTATTTCCTCGCATCATCCTGTCCAAAAAGAGATAATTTGATTTCATTAGAACAAAGAAAAGATGCGGATCAATAGAAAATTTAGATCAAGATTCTCCTAAATCTAAACATATCTGGAGGGATTTAGAAGAGAAGCCGAGAATAACAACTTTTTTTTATCCATATCGTAGCTTCTATGTTTGATTTTACAAGATGAGAGAGAGAAAGAGAGAGAGAGAGAGAGAGAGAGAGAGAGAGAGAGAGAGAGAGAGAGAGAGAGAGAGAGAGAGAGAGAGAGAGAGAGAGAGAGAGAGAGAGAGAAAGGAAAAAAGAGAAGAGTGCGATTTTTCAA
>NW_020871356.1:523995-528995 GCF_003789085.1 Penaeus vannamei | reverse complement strand
AAAAACGTTTAGCTTGGCAGCTGAAAGAGCATCGCAAGCTTCTCTCTTCCAACCCGGTTCTGATGCCTGGAAAATCGTTCGAGTTTCCCGCTCTCACAATTTCCAGTGTCATCAACAGTTTTTTTGTTGTTGTTGTTGTACATTTCATAACTCATCGTCAGACTTAACTAGCTCGTTCGTGCGCCGTCAGCAATGGAACCCGGATGTAAGCAACGCAATCACTTCATTATTACGAGCCTGATATACTCGTGCTCGGGGATCTCGAGATCTCAACCCTGATATAGTGGCTCGGCGAACAGCGTGATTATGGGAGGGCCGCGCTGTTAATTCCGGGTGAAGTATGGGTTGCGAGAGAAGCAGAAGAGGAGGAAGAGGGAGAGAGAAGGAGAAGGGAGAAGGGAGAAGGAGGGAGGGAGGAGAGAGAAAGTGAGAGATAGAGATAGATAGATAGACAGATAGAGAGAGAGAGGGGGGGAGAAAGAAAAGAGAGACAGAGAGGAGGAGGGAGAGGAGAGAGAGAGAGGGGAGAGAAAGAAAAGAGAGAGGGAGGATAGAGAGAAAGAGATAGAGACAGACAGACAAACAGACAGACAGAGTAACGATATCAGAAGATAAACATGAAGAAAGAGGGAAGGAGAGGAGGGGGAACAAATAACGAATAATAATGGTAATAATGCAGATAAATAAAACATAATCGAGTAAATTGTGCAAAGCATCGTCAAAATCAATAAAGTAAAGAAGAAAAAAAAAATAAATTAAATAAAGAAATATATCCCAAAGCAAGGCAATCCCGCCCCCACTGCCCCCATCCCCTCTTCTACCCCCCCCCTTTCCCTCTTCGCACGCAATCTCTCCCCTCCACTCCACTTCCCCCTTCCTCCTTCCCCTCTCCACCTCCCCCTTCTGCACACCCTTCCTCTCCTCTACCTCCCCCCTCTCCCTTCCCCTACCCCTCTCCACTCCCATCCTCTTCCCCCCACCTCCCTTTTCCTCCACCTATCTCCGTTACCCTCCCCCTCTCCTACCCCTTCCCTTCTCCCTCCTTTTTCTCCACCCTGTCTCCCTTCCCCTCCCCTCTCACCACGTCTCCTACCCAACCCCTACGCCCTCTCTCCCCCCCCCTCCACTCCCATCCCATTCCACCCCCCTTCCCACCCATCCCCATCCCCCTCTCTTCCCCCTCCACACCTATCCCCTCCCTAACCCCCTCCACACCCATCCCCTCCCCTCTCACTCCCTTCCGCCCCATCCTACCCTCCACACCCATCCCTCCCTCCTCCCATACCCCCCTTTTCTTCCCCCTCTACACCCATTTCCCTCTCTCTCTCTCCCCTCCACCCCACCCTCTCTCCCTCCCCCTCCACCCACCCTCTCTCCCTCCCCTTCCACCCCACCCCCTCTCCCTCTTTCCCTCCACCTCACCCTCTTTCCCTTCCCCCCCTCCACTCCACCTTCTCTCCCTCCCCCTCCACCCACCCTCTCCCCCCCCTCCCCCTCCCCCAACCCCGGAGGATTTCCCCGCAGATCCCAACAGCCTTCCCTGGCGCTTCGTTGTCTCGTAATTAGTGTAAATTCCGCGGGGCGTCTCGCCGGGCGGGGCCTTTGATGAGGATGCGGGGGGGGGGGAGTGTGTGGTGTGTGGGGGGTGGGTGTGGGTGTGTAGGGTATGGTATGTGTGTAGGTGTGTGTGTTGTGTGTTGTGTGTGGTTGTGTGTGTGTGTGTGTGTGTGTGTGTGTGTGTGTGTGTGTGTGTGTGTGTGTTGTGTGTGTGTGTGTGTGTGCGTGTGTGTGTGTGTAGAGTTTCATTCACGCGAGGGCAATATTCTGTGCTATTCTTTTTCTTCTTTCTCCTCTTCCTTTTAGAGTCTTCCTTCTTTCTATGTGTCTTTCTTTCTCCTTTCTTCTCCTTCTTCTTCTTCGTCGTCTTCTTATTCTGCTAATTCACCTTGTCCTCCTCTTCCTTCTCCTTTTCCTCTTCCTCTTCCTTCTCCTTCTTCTTTTCCCCTTTTTCCCCTCCTTCACGTGTGTTCCTCCTGCGTGCGCCTAATTAATTGATGGCACGAGAGGTGAGAAAGAGGGGGGAAGGGGAGGGAAGGGGGAAAGGTGGGGAAGGGGAGGGGACAAAAGGAGAAAGGGGAGGGGAAGGGGATAAGGGGGAAGGGAGGGGGGACAAAGGAAGAAAGGGGGAGGGTAACGGGGGAAAGGGGGAAGGGACGAGCGAGCAAAGGAGAAGAAGGCGTTGAGGGGAAGGTGGCGAAAGGGGAAGGGAGGGCGGCACAAAGGAGAAAGGGGAGGGAAAGGGGAAGGGGGCAAGGAAGAGGGCGGACAAAGCCGAAGATACAGGGGGAAGGGGGAAGGCGGAATAAGGGCGAAGGGGAGACGGCGGGACAAAAGGATGAAAGGGGGAGGGGAGAGTGTGTGGGAACAGGGGAAGGGAGCGGGACAAAGGAGAAAAGGGTGGGTGTGAAAGGCGGCGAGAGCGTGAAGGGGAGGAGGGACAAAGGGAGAAAGGGATGAGGGGAAGGGTATTTAATGGATCGAGGGGGATCAAAGGAGGACAAGGGGGAGGGGAAGGGGGAAAGGGGGATAAGGGGAGGGGGGGACAAAGGTAGGAAAGGGGGCAGCGGGAAGGAGGGAAGGCTGGGAAGGGGAGGGGGACAAAGGAAGAAAGGGGAGGGGAAGGGGAAAGGGGGAAGGGGACGAGCCGGGTCACCAAGAGAAAAAGAAAAGGGGCCTGAGGGAAGGGGAAAGGGTGGACCAGGGGAAGGGGGACAAAGGAGAAAGGGGGAGGGAGCGGGGAAAGGGCGGGAGGGGAGGGGGCGGAATTCAAAGAGAAAGGGAGTGGGAAGAGGGAAAGGGGAAGGGGAAAGGGGGAAGCGGCGGAGATGGGGCGACAACCAGAGAGAAAGGGGGGAGGGAAGGGGGAAAGGGGCCAAGGGGAGGGGGACAAAGGGAGGAAAGGCGGAGGGGAAGGCGCGGAAAAGGGGGAAGGGAGAGTGGGGACAAAGGAGAAAGGGGTACGAGGGGAAGGGGGAACAGGGGGGAAGGGAAGGGGGACAAAGGAGAAAGGGGAGCACAGGGAAAGGGGGAAGCGGTGATGGGGGACAAAGGAGAAAGGGGGAGGGGATAAGGGGGAAAAGCGGGACAGGGTCGGACAAAGGAGACAAGGGCGAGGGGAAAGGTGGAAAGGGGGAAAGTGGGCAGGGGGACAAAGGAGAAGGCGGAGGGAAGGGATAAGGGGGAAGGGGAGGGGGACAAAGGGAGAAAGGGGCAGAGGGAAGGGGCGAAAGGCGGCGATGACGGGGGACAAAGGAGAAAGGGGGAGGGGAAGGGCGGGAAAGGGGAAGGGGAGCGGCGACAAAGGATGCAAAGGGGGAGCGGGAAGGGGGAAAGGGGAAGGGGAGGGGACAAAGAGAAGGGGGAGGGGAAGTGGGCAATAGGGGGGTAAGGGGAGGGGGACAATGGAGAAAGGCGGGAGGGGAAAAGCGGGAAAGGGGAGGGCAGCAGGGGACATGTAAAGGAGATAAGTGGGGAGGGGTTAAGGGTGGAAAGGGGGAAGGGGGAAAGGGGGAAACGGCGCAGGGGGACAAAGGTAGAAAGGAGGGTAGGGGAAGGGGGAAAGCGGGGCAAAGGGCAGGGGGACAAAAGGAGAAAGGGGTAGGGATAGGGCGGAAAGGGGAAAGGGGAGCGGGGACAAAGGAGTGAAAGGGGGAGCGGGAAGGGGAAGGGGAAGGGCGAAAGGGGGAAGCGGCAGAGGGGACAAAGGAGAAAGGGGGAGGGGAAGGGGGAAAAGTGGGGAAGGGTGAGGCGCGGACAAAGGACAAAGGGGGAGGGGAGGTGGGAAAAGGGGGAAGCGGGTAGGGGGACCAAAGGAGATAAGGGGAGGGGAAGGTGGAGAAAGGGGGAAGGCGGAGGGACAAAGCGAGAACAGGGGGGCGGGAAGGGGGGAAAGCGGCGGAAGGGGAGTGGGACAAAGAGAAAGGGGCGTGCAGGGCGAAGGCGGGAAAGGGGGAAGGGGAGGGGGGACGAGAGAGTTAGATAAGGTCGGGAGGGGAAGGGGGAAAGGGGGTAAGGGGAGGGGACCAAAGGAGAATAGGGGGTGGGGAAGGGGGAAAGGGGGAAGGGTATGACGGGGACAAGCGAGAAATGGGGAGGGGAAGCGGGAAAGGGGGAGGTCTGAGGGGACAAATGGACAGCACAAGGGACGAGGGGAAGGGGGAAAAGGGGGGAAAGGGGGGAAAAGGGGGCAGGGAGCGGCTGGGACAAAGGTAGAAGGGGGAGGGACAAAAGGGGCGAAAGGGGAAGAGGAGGGGGACAAAGGGAGGAAAGGGGGAGGCGGAAGGGGGAAAGGCGGAAAGGCGGAGGGGTACAAAGGAGAAAGGGGCAGGGGAAGCGGGAAAGGGGGGAGAAGAGGAGAAAGGGCCGAGGAGGAGGGAAGGGGAAGGAAAAGGGGGGATGGGCTATATGGAGGGTAATGGCGTGTTTTTTGATTATGAACCTTTTTTTTCTCTCATGAATATTTTCACTTTGCCAGGTTTTCGGCGCGATATTGAGGTTTCGTTTATTCAGAATTTACGGGCATTTGTGGCTTTAAGATGCTGTATCTTCAACGCCCCACGGCCTGGTTGCCGTGTGGAAGGCTTTCGTGGCGTGCGTGTTGCGTTGTGTGGTTGTGGTGGGTGTGTGTGTGTGTGTTGCGTGTGTTGTGTGTGTTGTGTTGTGTGTGTGTGTGGTGTGTGTGTGTGTGTGTGTGTGTTGTGGTGTGTGTGTGTTGTGTGTGTGTGTGTGTGTGGGTGTGTGTGTTGTGTGTGTGTGGGTGTGTGTTTGGTGGTGTGTGGTGCGTGTGCGTGTGTGTGTGCGTGTGTGTGTGTGTGTGTGGTGTGTGGTTGTTGTGTGTTTGGTGTGTGTGGTGTGTGTGTTGTGTGTGTGTGTGTGGTGGTGTGTGTGGTGGTGTGTGTGTGTGTGCGTGTTGTGTGTGTGTGTGTGTGCGTGTTTTTGTG
>NW_020871356.1:492212-509712 GCF_003789085.1 Penaeus vannamei | reverse complement strand
CTGACAGTCTAGTAGGTAGTGTGTTAGTGGATGGCTCACCACAGTCTGACAATAATTGCACTCTTTTGGCACTCGTTCGTCAATCTCCCAGCTACAAGGATAGCCTAGCCGTAGCCGGTGGATGATAACAGCATCCTTCCTAGACATGGAACGGGGGATGGTGATGGTTTCGTATTCAGTGACAGTTTTGTACCAGGTCGCCGAAGGTGAACCTGCTTGAACCCAGACTTGGTGTTGGATGAGTGTAATTTGCTTTGCAGTAATCTTGGCTCTGTTTTTGATTTGGCTGATGCTTGGTTTAATCGGCTGTATGTGAGTTTGGTGGAGGCTGGATTTGGCTGCTGAGTCTACACGATCATTGCCTTCTAATCCAACATGACTGGGAATCCACATTATCTGGACCTTCTTGCCTTGTTGAGTCAGCTGTTGTAGCTTGAACAGAGTTGATGTTGCTAAGTAAACATTGTCCAAGTGAGCACGGTTCTGTAAGGTGTGAATGGCAGAGAGGGAGTCCGTGAAAATACATACTGTAGATTTTGTACAGAAGAGTGCATATGTCAATGTTGATCGAATGGCGAACAGTTCTGCCTGGAGGATGGAGGAATCATTGCCGAGTCTCGATGCCTGTACATAGTCATTGCAAAGAAATGCACCTCCGGCTCTGCCTGATTCTGGATCAACAGACCCATCAGTGTAGATGACAGTCGTGTCTCTGTCATTCTCAATTGAAGGGATAGTCTCTCGCAGACTCTGCAGGTCACCCGGTGAGCAATTCTTCTTAGGTCTCGGGAGACTGTTAATTAGAAAAGCTGCAAGTGGTGGTTCCCAGGGATTTGGTTCTGCATATCCATGGTGTGGTGCATCAATGCCGTGGGACAATAGAGCAGGAAGGAGGTGACACTTTGGTGGATTTCATGATGCCAGGGAAGAACGCGGCAATGAGGGGCTTGAGGGGTGTCCAGGATCCGTCTTAGAGAATCTCCCAGAGGTGACTGTCTATGATTGGAGACTATCTTGCAGACATGACCTGCAACAATCTGCTGGATTCTTATATGTAGGGGAACTAACTTGGCCACCAGACGCAGGCTCACGAGGCGCGTCCACCTAGGGGCCCCGAGGATGACACACATGCACCTGTTTTGGATGGTTTCAAGTTTATTAACCTGGGCTGGGGTGAGAGACAGTAGGGAAAAGGAGCTGTAGTCTATGAGCGACCGGATAGCATGTACATAGAAGGATCTTAAGACATGGAAGCCAGCTCCTAGTCTTGTTGTGGTGAGACATCGTAAGACATTGATTCTTGCTTTGGTTTTGTCCAGGTTTTTCAATTGGGAGGAATCATTTTGAGTGTTGAGAATGATTCCGAGGCATTTGTGGGAGGTGACCCACTCTATCTTATTGGTTTCTATGTACAGATGGTGGTTTGGAATGAAGCGTCTGATTTGTAGAGCCCTCGTCTTGTTTGAGTTTAACTTAAAGGATTTCTCTCAAATCTCCCCCCCCCCAAAAAAAAAAAAATGATACAGCCATTTTGATTTCATATCTGAATACAGCAATTTTTCATCTAGTGCATGGCAGATGCACATTTTTTCGAATTTGCCCAAATTATTCCGATAGGGTTGGGGTATTAAATCATTTAACCTAGTGAGACTGGCACATTCCATAGTGTTATGTAAGATAGAGGGGGTCTGTAAATATTAAAGATATTGAAATCACTATCCTGTAAGGAGATGGAGATTCCTTGGTGCTCAACGCCACGACCACAGTCCATCTGGAGATCTATAGGGGAAGACTGGATGTCAGATCTAACTAATATTGATGTGCCTCGATTTAGGCCAGGTTGATAATAATTGTGATAACCAGTATAGTTTTTAATGTTAATGTTTGTCTTAAGAAGTGTTTCCTGAAGAATTACTATATCAAATCTCTCTTCAGCAAGAGCTAGACTTAGTAGGGGGAAGTTGGCTTTTAAACCGCAAACGTTTAATTAGAGTAGATTAAGACTGTTTGTACTTAGATGGTTATTTGACATATTGTGTCTGTTTTCCTGATTTATGAGGTGTATCTTTCCGATTGTCCAGAATGGTTTTATTTGCAGTATCAGCATCCTGTTCAGGAATATGTATGACAGGAGGCGAACCGTCTTCAGAAGGGATAAATTGTGCCTCAGTCACTTGAGGTATACTAATTTCTGTAAGTGGAATTTCCTTCACTGCCAGAAGATCTACGTGTTCTTTTGCGTTGAGATAAAGGGTCAGAATTCAATTCCATGAATTCGTCCTTTGAGATGTTGCTGAGCTCATTTGAAAGCTCTTCATGATCTCTGCATGCTGTCATGCTGATATTGGTTCCTGTGGATGTAGGTGCATCTTTGGAAGACACATCTGATGGGTTAAGCGTTTCACTGTTTGGTGTGATAAGGAAGTTCTTTATGGAGGTAGGGGTATCCTTAGACATTGTCAGCACACTAGCAACCACGTCTTTGACGATGTGTTTGTCTATGTGTTTACCGACAAAGATTAGACCCATTTGAAGAATAGTTGAAAGGAACTCTATGTTCTGTTGAGAGTTTTTATTGTCACAGTCGATAGGTATACTCTGGGAAGAGGGAGAAACCACAGATGAACTAGGAATATCTTCTGTTGTAGAAACAGTACTTGCATAGCTTCTACCTAAATTAGTAGGAATGGTGGAAAATTTTGGAGCATATGTTCTAGAAGGCTGTTTAGGTGTACGGTTATTAAACCTGTTTAAAGGTTTTGAGGTACTTATTTCAGTAGGTATATTCAACCTTTTATGTCTTTCTCTGCAATAGGGGTTCCAGGCGTGGTGATCCATGTTACAATTTGGGCATTTTGCAGGTGGGCGAGTTCCAGTCTTGATCTTGTTAATACATATTTCGGTTAAATGAGCTTCGGAACATACCCCACAACGAGGATTCGAGCGACATTTAGTAGCGTGGTGATCAAATCGTTGGCATTTAGAACACCTTAGTGGTTCATGGTAGTACTCCCTTAGGGAGAAAGTTCCAAAGATGCCAAGTTTGATTTCAGTGGGGGGCTCCCCAATAATAGTGACAAGAACTTGCCTTGTCTCTTCTTTAGTCGACCATATCTTTAGTCTGGAGGCCGACTCAATGAGAGGGTGGTTTTCCAACCGATCCATGGGAAATCCTAAAGGATAACCTTCTAGAACTCTTTTTGTTTTCTTTGGTGAAGAGTAGTATGTTGACAGATTCACTGTTTTTTCGGAGTTGAGAACCTTAATGTTTTGCAAGAGAGTAGGTGTTTCATTATCTTTTGCTTGTAGAATGTAGTCCCCTTGTGAGGTGATCTTAGTCGATACTTGAAGTGATGAATACTCTTTCTCTATAGCCAGAAGTGCTTCAATAGATGAAGAAAAGTCAGTAGATTTCATAATGAGAAATCTAGTGGAAAGGGAGACTTTAGAAGAATCAGTAGTCTCAGCGGGGTTTAAGTCATTGGCTTTTTCAGAGGTTGGCGGAGTCTCATACGACTCATTGGCATTTGCATCCATTTCTTCAGTCAATTCCTTTGAGCTCAGGGGCTCAACATGAACTGGTAAGGGGGGCTCGGATAGCAAGCTCGCTTCAGGTGAGTTAGGCTTACTCTTTGCAGGGGCAAATTTTTTCTTCACTTTGCCCATAATGTTTGAAAAGCAACTACCAAAAACTAGGATGGCACACTTTCCTAATTAGAACCTCATTCCTACCTAACGAACGACAAATGAGGAAGTCAACCTTGTGTAAAAACCCTTCTTCAGAGAATAAGGCAGTCATCTAATGACCCCCCTTGTGGCACTGCCCGCAGGGATCACCGTCTCTCTGAAGGGGACTCTAAGAAAAGATGAAGTGGCCTAACACCCTATCTAAATCTCTTTATTAGACAAAAGATTGTCCTAAGTCTAGGAAATATCCTAACTGCTTCTGATCTATCCTAAAAGCTTCCTCTGATCTTATGCGCAATGATAATCATTGCAAGCATCACTATTTTCCAGCTTCCTTGCGCGGTGGATTTGTTCCTCCGTTACCGGCGTTGATGACGAGTTCGCGCCTTAGCAAAACAATGGAACGAGCTATCTTAGCAAGACTCCAACACAAAGTACCCCATCCTGACAAGCATATTTTCGCTTACTGCTAGGGACTTGAAACCAAAGACAACCTCGCCGCCATCCACAGCACCGTTGATGGAAAAGATGGTCTTGCAGTCTTCCTAGACCTAGATAAGGCCTTCAAACTTGCGAGATGGGAAGTCATTGTACAAATCCTTACCTCAAGAGGTATCTCGGGCAAGATACTCTCCTGGACTAACGACTACCTTCTCCATCGCAAGGCAAGAGTCAGATTCCAGGAGCACTACTCAGTTTTCAAGGTTTTTGAAAATGGTACCCCCCAAGGAGGGATTTTAAGTCCCTTCTTGTTCAATCTCCTTATAGCAGAACTCCTTGACATTCAACTCCCTCTGGCCACACACTTTTTCGCTTATGCTGACGACCTCCAACTGATCGCCACTGGCGCCTCTCGATTCCCACATGCTCAGCAAGCTCTTGATCTCATAACTAGTAAATGTCACACCCTAGGACTTAAATGGTCAATGTACGCCGAGAAACACCCCAGCTCAGTGCAAACCCACCACAACATACGTAAGATCTGGAGTAGCTGTTACGTGCTGAGAATTTCCGTAATGCTTCGGAATGCAGGTAGATGATAGAGGATTATAGAATAACTGTTCTTATACCTTATATTGTTAATACAAAGATAAACATGAGAAGATGAAAAAAAAAAAACGTCAAATGTCGATATCTCGAAGCACTACCTTTGTCCGTGGGGCAAACTCTCACTAACGCAAATATAGTATTTCAAGGAATTATTGGTGGGTTTTTCATCCTAAAGAGTTAGACACGTGCGCGCGGCCCTTCTATCGCGTCCCCGCCTGCGAGTGTGACATTTTTCAGACGTATTATATATTGTAAAACCCCATTAGAGCAATAATAAAGGAAAATGATAGATAATTCCATCATTTACAGTTATTTCATATACGATTTATGCACACGCATTTTCAGTCAAAATTAACAAATTATATGGCCTATTTTGTAACTGAAATTTAGAATATTCTCATGTGCTTCTTGTAAAAATGATACAGAGTTATATATACATATATATATTATATATATTATATAATATATATATATATATATATATATATTATATATAAATGGTCCCTTTTATGGTGGTCGAAGTCACTTACATTATTTATTTTATTCTACTTATTTATTTAATTTATTATTATTATTACTACTATTATTATTTAATGGTCAATGTTGGGTGGTAAAGACCCAGTCATTGCGACCCTACCACAAGATTTTAGAAATTATTATTTGCGCAATGCAATGTAGGCAATAGGACTATTCTTATTCCTTACTTTGTCAATACAAAGATAAACATGAAAAGCGAAAGCAAAAGAAAAGAAAAGAAAAAAAAAAAAAGAAAATGAAAAAGAAACACTACTTTAGTCCTTGGGGTAAACTATAAAGCGAAAAAAATACAATATTAATAAATATAAGGTAATGAAATACATGCAAATAATATGTATATATTCATATATCTTATATACATAGTTTTACACCACCCTGTATTTGTATATCTGTATTTCATGAAATTATTGGTGTAAAACGTGGGTGTTTCATCTTACAGGGTTACAAGGCATGAGCAACAATAAAGAGAAATGTACAACTATTTCATAGATGATTTGTTATACATAATAGTAAAAATCAAGAGGATAAAAAGTGAAATTTCTGTACTATACACTTTTAAGCATAGCACACGCATTTTCAGACCAAAGTTAACGAATTATGGCTTATTTCGTAGATGAATAGTAAATCTATTGCATAATGCAATAAGAATTTACATTATTAATATGCATTACCCCTTTTATGGTGAAAATGTGAATCCACCATGCAATAGATTGTTGTATTTAGATATAAAATCAGGATGGCTGTTTTTTTTTTTTTTTTTTTTTTTTTTTTTTTGGGGGGGGGGGGTAAGGGAAGAAGAAGAAAAGGTCAATGTATGCTGAGAAACACCCTCGGAATTGAGGAATTGTTACGTGCTGAGAATTTCTGCAATGCTTCAGGTTACAAGTAGATGATTGAGTATCAAAGGAAGACTATTCTTATACCTTATCTTGTTAATAAAAGGATAAACATGAAAACGTTGAATGCCGATATCTCAAAGCACTACCTTTGCCTTTGGGGCAAACTCTCACAAACACGAGTTTAATCCAAAACAAAAAAAAAACATACAATCAACAAACAAACGGAATTAATAATATAAACAGTATGTCTTGGAATACGCAGAAATGATCTGTATATACTTCAATATCATATATGCACAATTTTACACCACACTGTATTTTGTATATCTGTTTTTCATGGAATTATTGGTGCCAAAGGCAGATATTTTATCCTAAAGAGTTTCAAGGCCTGGGACTCATGCCCAGGGATGGGAATTTTTCGGAAGTATCCTTTCGGCCGTTTTCTTTTATCAGAATCAGGGAGAATAAGAAATGATTCTTGGGGAAACTATTATAATACAGTAAAATGCTATGAAACAAATATAAATTCGTTTTAGATTTATTTAAGCAAATATATAACCTACACCACAAACATTTACATTGAAAAAAAATCAACAAAACAAAATTAAGATATATAACGATATACATACAAAAACAAATCACAAACCATATCTTTGCATGTTTTCATAATTTTGGCATATTCACTTAAATAAATAAGAGAAGTTATGGTCTCCAACTTGAGGTTTGACCTTTCTTTTCTTTTTATTTGATTAAATTTTGAGAATAGTCTTTCTACATCAGTGTTAGATGTTAGGAGGGCTAGAATTCCAAGCGCCAAATGCGTTAGGCATTTGTACTTTGGTTTGTCCATGGTATCCATGATAGTTAAAACATATTTATAAAATGCTTCAACCTCACACTGAGGACTCTTACATTGCTCTGGTCAGCCAGTGCCTGCATATCGTGATTATTCATTCTTGGGACTTCCTTAGCCAGCTGGGTTAAAGATGGAACTGTCGGTCCGACATTTGGATTCATGTTCTTTGGTTGTAAGTGTGTAGCCATTATCTATAATGAATTGTTCAAGTCAAACCGTTTTCTTATTTGCTGGCACATGGTTATTAGGAAGGTTCTACAAGTGGTTTTTATTTCCGTAACCAACTTGTGGTTTTTATAGTTTGGTGTTTGAAACAGGCTGTGTACATCCTCCCCTTGGTAAATTTGGTTATGGGTCGAGGAATTGTTTGGTCTGCAGGGTCTATTTCATGGAGTTTCATTTTCTGTAATGTTTTTGGCTGGCAGAAATAATTCAATAACTTTAGACATAATTTTGTAACAATGTCATGGGCCAAGTGTAGTGTTGGCCCTTTGGCCTAAAACACCAAATTTACTCTGTTCAGATGTGGCAACATGTAATTTTTAAAAAATAGGTAGCAATAAATGGCTTGATTGTCCATGGCCTCACAAATTCCGTCAATTGATAATAATATTTCATCATGCCTGATACCATTAAAATTGAGTTAAATTGGCTGCCACTGTTCTAGTATGCGTTCCACAGCTTGTGCTAAGGAAAGCCACCTTTTTGCACATGGATGCAATATTTTGTGAAGCTTGACCCCACAAGATACCTCATATTCTTTAAATTCATATTTCCTCTTTGCGCTATGGCAGAAAAAGGTGTACACATTTCATACCAGTTCTTCGCAGGTCCTTGTAAGCATTTTAGCTGCTTCGCTGCTACATAAGTGTATGCTGTGAGCCGTACACTTAAAGATGGTGATTCCAGGCATGTGCGCTTTTAGTCTGCTGCTCACAGAATTTATAGCACCCGTGATATTTGATGCTCCATCAGCATCAAAGCCGACCATATTCGTGAGAGGGATCTGGGAGGTATTCAGGGTTTTCGTTATGAGGTTAAATAAAGACACCCCTGACGATCCATCATTTTCCTCATATAAGCTGATGATGTCTAGCATGGACGTCTTAATTGTTTTGGTCTCTTTGTCAAAATACTTGACAACTAAGGCACATGCTTTGTCGGCTGTGCAGTCGGTCGTCTCATATATAATCAGTTTATTATTTTGTAATTTTCTTGCCAATTGCTTGGCAAGAAATTCCCCTAAAACTTTTGTTTACTGCAAACATTTCTTCCTTTCGAGGGCCATCTGGGCTGCGATGGTAGAATCAGGGAACATTTTCCGATTCAGCTCCAGATCATCGCAAAGACTGAAAAGACGGAGAAATAAACATTTAAACAGAATAATCAGTATGTACCAAATATTCATATTATATGGTAAACGTATTTGAAATATTGAATTTCTCCATTGTATATAAACTTTTTACTATTAGTGAATTGCACAACACTTTAATTTGGAGTATATATTACCTGAACGACAAGTTGTGCTCCGCTAAAAACAAAATGGAACAGTGTGGCATGCTGCACAGCACTTAGGAAACCCCTTTGCTCCTCAGCCGGGCCAGGGCGCTCCTCGGGGTGGCACTCTCTTGCCCGCTGCCTCTCCTCCAGGGACACATGCTGCCTCTCCTCCAGGGACACAGGGACATGCTCCAGGGACACTGCTGCTCTCCTCCAGGGACACATGCTGGGACACGTGCTGCCTCTCCTCCAGGGACACACTCCTCAGGGACACTGCTGCCTCTCCTCCAGGGACACATGCTGCTCTCCTCCAGGGACACATGCTGCTCTCTCCAGGGACACATGCTGCCTCTCCTCCAGGGACACATGCTGCTCTCCTCCAGGGACACACAGGGACACATGCTGCCTCTCCTCCAGGGACACATGCTGCCTCTCCTCAGGGACACATGCTGCTCCTCCAGGGACACATGCTGCCTCTCCTCCAGGGACACATGCTGCCTCTCCTCCAGGGACACGCTGCTCTCCTGACACTGCTGCCTCTCCTCAGGGACAGGGACACAGGGACATGCTCTCCTCCAGGGACATGCTGCCTCTCCTGGACACATGCTGCCTCTCCTCCAGGGCATGCTGCCTCTCCTCCAGGGACACGTGCTGCCTCTCCTCCAGGGACACGTGCTGCCTCTCCTCCAGGGACACATGCTGCCTCTCCTCCAGGGACACATGCTGCCTCTCCTCCAGGGACACGTGCTGCCTCTCCTCCAGGGACACGTGCTCTCCTCCAGGGACACATGCTGCCTCTCCTCCAGGGACACGTGCTGCCTCTCCTCCAGGGACACGTGCTGCCTCTCCTCCAGGGACACGTGCTGCCTCTCTCCAGGGACACCTGGCCTCTCCTCCAGGGACACGTGCTGCCTCTCCTCCAGGGACACTCTCTCCTCTGCTGCCTCTCCTCCACATGCACACCATTGCTGCCCTCCTCCAGGGACACGTGCTGCCTCTCCTGACACATGCCTCTCCTCCAGGGACACATGCTGGGGACATGCTGCCTTCCTCCAGGACACAGCCTCTCCTGACACATGCTGCCTCTCCTCCAGGGACACATGCTGCCTCTCCTCCGGACACATGCTGCCTCTCCTCCAGGGACACATCATGCTGCCTCTCCTCCAGGGACATGACTGCTGCTCTCCTCCAGGGCCTCTCCTCCAGGGACACATGCTGCCTCTCCTCCAGGGACACATGCTGCTCCAGGGACACTGCTGCCTCCTCCAGGGACACATTGCTGCCCTCTCCTCCAGGGACATGCTCACAAGGGACACATGCTGCCTCTCCTCCAGGGACACATGCTGCCTCTCCTCCAGGGACACATGCTGCCTCTCCTCCAGGGACACATGCTGCCTCTCCTCCAGGGACACATGCTGCTCTCCTCCAGGGACACATGCTGCCCTCTCCTCCAGGGACACATGCTGCCTCTTCCTCCAGGGACACATGCTGCCTCTCCTCCAGGGACACATGCTGCCTCTCCTCCAGGGACACATGCTGCTCTCTGGACACATGCTGCCTCTCTCCAGGGACACACACATGCTGCCTCTCCTCCAGGGACACATGCTGCCTCTCCTCCAGGGACACGTGCTGCTCTCCTACGTGCTGCCTCTCCTCCAGGGACACGTGCTGCCTCTCCTCCAGGGACACGTGCTGCCTCTCCTCCAGGGACACGTGCTGCCTCTCCTCCAGGGACACGTGCTGCCTCTCCTCCAGGGACACGTGCTGCCTCTCCTCCAGGGACACACTGCCTCTCCTCCAGGGACACATGCTGCCTCTCCTCCAGGGACACGTGCTGCCTCTCTCCAGGGACACGTGCTGCCTCTCCTCCAGGGACACATGCTGCCTCTCCTCCAGGGACACATCCAGGGACACGTGCTGCCTCTCCTCCACGTGCTGCCTCTCCAGGGGACACCGCTGCTGCGTGCTCTCCTCCAGGGACACGTGCTGCTCCCACGTGCTGCCTCTCCTCCAGGGACACGTGCTGCCTCTCCTCCAGGGACACGTGCTGCCTCTCTCCAGGGACACGTGCTGCCTCTCCTCCAGGGACACGTGCTGCCTCTCCTGCTCTCCTCCAGGGACACGTGCTGCCTCTCCTCCAGGGACACGTGCTGCCTCTCCTGACACTGCTCTCTCCTCCAGGGACACTGCTGCGTCTCCTCCCAGGGACACATGCTGCCTCTCCTCCAGGGACACATGCTGCCTCTCCTCCAGGGACACTGCTGCCTCTCCTCCAGGGACACATGCTGCTCTCCTCCAGGACACATGCTTCTCCTCCAGGGACACATGCTGCCTCTCCTCCAGGGACACATGCTGCCTCTCCTCCAGGGACACATGCTGCTCTCCTCCAGGACACATGCTGCCTCCTCAAGGACACATGCTGCCTCTCCTCCAGGGAACATGCTGCTCTCCTCCGGGACACATGCTCCTTCCTCCAGGGACACATGCTGCCTCTCCTCCAGGGACATGCTGCCTCTCCTCCAGGGACACATGCTGCAGGGACACATGCCCTCCTCCACCCACCACATGCTGCCTCTCCTCCAGGGACACATGCTGCCCTCTCCTCCAGGGACACATGCTGCTCTCCTCCAGGGACACATGCTGCCTCTCCTCCAGGGACACATGCTGCCTCTCCTCCAGGGACACATGCTGCCTCTCCTCCAGGGACACATGCTGCTCTCTCCTCCAGGGACACATGCTGCCTCCAGGACCATGCTGCCTCTCCTCCAGGGACACATGCTGCCTCTCCTCCAGGGACACATGCTGCCTCTCCTCCAGGGACACATGCTGCCTCTCCTCCAGGGGACACATGCTGCCTCTCCTCCAGGGACACATGCTGCCTCTCCTCCAGGGACACATGCTGCCTCTCCTCCAGGCCTGCCTCCTCCAGGGACACGTGCTGCCTCTCTCCAGGGACACATGCTGCCTCTCCTCCAGGGACACGCTGCCTCTCTCTCCAGGGACACGTGCTGCCTCTCTCCAGGGACACATGCTGCCTCTCCTCCAGGGACACATGCTGCCTCTCCTCCAGGGACACATGCTGCCTCTCCTCCAGGGACACATGCTGCCTCGACGTCCTATGGTACTTGAGGCCGGTGACATCGGCCACCGAGTGCTTATGGCATACCTAATGGAGGAAACAAAGACGGAAATTAAAAGATTGTTTTGGTACTTATACATGTACCCATATATGTATGTATTCACTTGTATGCGTGTGTATATGCACGCATGTGTGTGTGTGTGTGTGTGTGTGTGTGTGTGTGTGTGTGTGTGTGTGTGTGTGTGTGTGTGTGTGTGTGTGTGTGTGTGCACGTCTGTGCGTGTACATGTGTGCGTTTCATGTGGAAGAAAACCATTTGCTGTGTAAGTTACAGTGTATAAGTATGTTTATCTAGCAGTATGCCCTGGTGGTGTCTGGCCCTCTTGTCAGCCAAGTCCTGAAGAGGGCATTGGAAAGCCAACTCCTGGAAACGGTGTCTCGGCATGATCTGCAAATATAAGCAGAATAAGCATAAAAGCGTTATCATAGCATAACATGTCTTATTTCCCTTATTGCCATAGGATTTATATAAAACATGTAAACCTAAACTTTCCAAGGGAAATATCAGAAGCATAGTCAGAATACTAGTTTTATTACAAGTACTTATTAAATGTATTATCTATTCATCAATACTATTATCATTGACAAAAAAAAGTACGGTTTTCTTGAATGGTCGTTAATGGGACATCTCAATAACTTTGTCTACCATGAAAATACCTATATAAAGAGAACGTGATATAGGAAAATGTATTAAGTATTTGAGGATAAGCAAATGCAGTTTAAAAGAAATACTAAATGATTCTATGAAAGAGAATACTCAATCGAATGCCGTAGAGTGTCGGAGATAACCGGCTATGTGAAGGCAAGTCAGTTTTCAGTTCTCAGGTGTTGACTGCCTGTCAGCTGGCATACAACTGAAGTATCCCGCCTTTCAAAACGCTGGGTAGGGTATGCCACGTAAAACAATAATAAAATCCAAAACGTGTTAATATTTGCTACAAGTATTTATTCAGAGGGGGAAAAATATAAAGATGATATTAAAAATATCCAATGTTATCATTAGAGCATAGAAATGCAAGAAAAAAGCATTCCGAAATTTCTTTCGTATGGTCACGTGACTAGGTGGGCGTGTCATCTGTTTACGCAGAACAGCTGATTTTTCGGGCAAATCCATCCCAGTTGTCGTGCCTCAAAAACACATACACTTGCCCCTTCTTACGTATCCCGGCCTGTGAGTGTGGTATTCGCTGGTATGGAGAACGATCATTTCTCAAACCGGTATTAAATGTTGTAAAACCCCATTAGTGCAACAACAAAGGGAAATAATAGACAATTATATCATACACAACTGTTTCATATATGATTTTTTTATCCATAATATAAGAAAAAAGGAAAAAAAATCGCGATATATCTGTAATCAACACATATAAGTGTAGCACACACATTGTCAGTCCGAAATTAACGAATTATGGCTTATTTCGTAGCTGAATAGTAGATCTATTGCATAATGCATTAAGAATTTGCAATACTTTCATGTACTTCTTGTAAGAGTGACTTATATGAAACAGTGGCCCCTTCTATGGTGTTCAAAAAGTCGCCTACGTAAAATATTCATTAAAAAAGGTAAAAAGGTTAAATTCGTAAAAATGCTCACCGTCATGCAATATATGAAAGATTGTTGTATTCAGATATGAAATCATAATGGCTATATGATTTTGGATTTTAGAGAATTTTTCAAAAATGTTCAATGTACGCAGAGTAACGCCCCAACTCAGTGCGACCCAACCACAACATATGTAAAACTATACGAAATTATATGTGCTAGGAATTTCTGTAATACATCGGAATGCAGGTAGATAATAGAAGATTATATTTTAGGAGGACTTTTATCATACCTTTTATTGTTAATTCCAAGATACACCTGAAAATATAACTTCAAATGCCAATATCTCGAAACACTACCTTTGTAGTTTGTAGTGTCTTTACCTCTCTCTCTTTCTTTCTCTCTCTCTGTCTCTCTCTCTCCCTGTCTCTCTCTCTTTCTCTCTCTCTGTCTGTCTGTCTCTCTCTCTTTTTTCTCTCTGTCGCCGAAAGAGAGGAAATGCTAATGCACGACACTGCCTTGTGGCCGCCTAAGATAACTCTTTTTCTTATTTTTTTCGACCATAATTCATTCTTTTATTTCTTCTTCCAATAGTTCGCTTTTTCTCTTTTATTCTTATTTTACGAACATTTTTTTTTCTTTTCTTGTGCGGCCATAATGCACATTGCGCTATCTTTGTTGTTTGTTTACCTTTATTCACTCGTCCACAGGGGTAGTTTCAGAAAAATTGTCCGACAAGACTATTAAATCTTTAGTCAACGCAGACCTTTTATCACGTGACCAATGATCCATCTGCGTAAGTGCATTCTATCTGATGACTGTATTAAAGAGGAGATTTCGGTGCCTGTATCCCTGATAAGAGCATGAATTTATGATTCGTCTAAGAGCTCAATTGCTAATCGATATAAGCAGAAGATTGATTGATACGTAGTCTGGTTTGCATATGTAATGCCAACAATAATTGCAATAACAATAATAATAACAGTAGCTTTATAATCAACGAAAACAATGACGATAAAAAAAAAAATCATAATCAGATGGGAAGAGGGAGAAGGCCGGAGAGAGAGAGCGAGGGAGAGACGAGAGAGAGATAGAGAGAGAGAGAGACGAGAGAGAGAGAGAGAAAGAGATATCAGATTAAATGCACAGATATTGGTCTTTATCTCTCTCTCTCTCTCTCTCTCTCTTTCTCTCACACACCCGATAGAATTAATATTAGCAGTATTGCCAACTACATCCGCTAAGCCGACCTAAAAATAAATCCACCAGATTAAAGATAAACCTATAAGAAAAAATGCCGCTTGACTTGAAAAAAAAAATCGCTCATTATCCCTGGTATTTTAGAAAACCCTCCCCCCCCCCCCCCGCCGTTTGACATTCAAATTCGCTAGATTTAGCTGGAAAAAAAAATCGCTTTAATGGCAACACTGACCAGTTGCCAGCTGATCAGTGATTCACCTGAACAACCTAACTTATGGCGCGCTGTTCGCTGCCTCTACCCTGGCCATGTTCGTCAGTAAGGTTTTTTTGATGTAGGGAAAAAAAGTGAGGCAAAAAAAAAAAAAAATGTTGCTGATTATGATGGTGGTAATGATGATGATAATGGTGGTGATAGTGATGTGATGGTAATGATAATGATAATGGTGGTGTGATGATGATTATAGGCGTAATGATAATCGTAATGATAAAGATAATAATGATGAGTATTATTGATGATGATTGACGTTTTTGATGATAATGATGAAGATTATGATGATTATGATGAAGATGATGACGATGATGGTAATGAGAAGCTGCTGATGGTGAGGGCGAGAGGACAGGCTGTGGACCTGGACCCAACCTGGGGGAAGTCTGCCGCGCTGCAGGTTGCGGGGGTCGGCTACAATAGGCCTACTTATCGTTAAAGATCTCCGTGTAGTTGATAGACAAGCGACAATCGTTCGATTTCTATCATTCGTGTCTAATTCCCTTGGAATGAAATTCAATGCAGTTACTGTAATGTACGTTGATTAGACGATAGCATTTCCATTGGTGAGAAACATTTTGTTCATTAATATTGGTCTTTATGTGTCTACCTCTCTCAAACTCTCCACCTTTCTCTCTATATATACATATATGCATATCTCATTTTCTCGTTTTCTTTATCTGTTTCTATATTTCTCTTTCTCTATCTGACGCCTCTCTCTCCGTCCTTCTCTCTTTTTCTCCAGCTATCTCTCTCCCTACATGTGTGTATGTGCCTCTCCCTCTTTGCTTACGATAAATATGATATAGTGTTGAAGAAGAAACTTATGTGGACTAGATTTTATTGTTTCCTTTGGGAATAGATACTATAGATACAGACCCAGGTAGTCGCCGACGAGCCCGAGAAGGAGAACCAGGTAGTCGCCGACGAGCTCGAGAAGGAGACCCAGGTAGTCGCCGAAGAGCTCGAGAATGAGACCCAGGTAGTCGCCGACGAGCTCGAGAAGGAGATCCAGGCAGTCGCCGACGAGCCCGATGAGGAGACCCAGGTAGTCGCCGACGAGCCCGAGAGTAGACCCGGGTAGTCGCCGAAGAGCTCGAGGAGATCCAGGTAGTCGTCGACGAGCTCGAGGAGACCCAGGTAGTCGCCGACGAGAACGAGAAGGAGACCAGGTAGAACGAGCACGAGAAGGAGACCCAGGTAGTCGCCGACGAGCCGAGAAGGAGATCCAGGCAGTCGCCGACGAGCCCGATGAGGAGACCCAGGTAGTCGCCGACGAGCGTGAGGAGACCCGGGTAGTCGCCGAAGAGCTCGAGGAGATCCAGGTAGTCGTCGACGAGCTCGAGGTACCCAGGTAGTCGCCGACGAGAACGAGAAGGAGACCCAGGTAGCCCCTAACGAGCACGAGAAGGAGACCCAGGTAGTCGAAGACGAGCTCGAGAAGGAGACCCAGGTAGTCGCCGACGAGCACGAGAGGAGACCCAGGTAGTCGCCGACGAGCTCGAGAAGACCTAGGTAGTCGCCGGCGAGCTCGAGAAGGAGACCCAGGTAGTCGCCGACGAGCCGAGAAGGAGACACAGATAGTCGCCGACGAGCCCGATGAGGAGACCCAGGTAGTCGCCGACGAACTCGAGAAGGAGATCCAGGTAGTCGTCGACGAGCTCGAGGAGACCCAGGTAGTCGCCGACGAGAACGAGAAGGAGACCCAGGTAGACGAGCACGAGAAGGAGACCCAGGTAGTCGCGAGCGAGAAGGAGACCCAGGTAGTCGCCGACGAGCTCGAGAAGGAGATCCAGGAAGTCGCCGACGAGCCCGATGAGGAGACCCAGGTAGTCGCCGATGAGCCCGAGAAGGAGACCCAGGTAGTCATCGACGAGCCCGAGAAGGAGACCCAGGTAGTCGCCGATGAGCCCGAGAAGGAGAGGTAGTCGCTGATGAGCCGATGAAGGAGACCCAGGTAGTCGCCGACGAGCCCGATAAGGAGCCAGGTAATCGCCGACGAGCTCGAGAAGGAGAGTAGTCGCCGACGAGCGAGAAGGAGACACAGGTAGTCGCCGACGAGCTCGAGGAGACCCAGGTAGTCGCCGACGAGCCCGAGAAGGAGACCCAGGTGGTCGCGAGCCGAGATAAATATGATATGATAATATAATATATGAAAAATATGTATATATAATGGTTAGAGGGAATAAAAAAAGTAAATATTGAGTAATATATATATATATATATATATATATATATATATATATATATATATATATATATATATATATATATATATATATATATATATATATATATATATATATATATATATATATATATATATATATATATATATATATGTGTGTGTGTGTGTGTGTGTGTGGTGTGTGTGTGTGTTGTGTGTGTGTGTGTGTGTGTGTGTGTGTGTGTGTGTGTGTGTGTGTGTGTGTGTGTGTGTGTGTGTGTGTGTGTGTGTGTGTGTGTGTGTGTGTGTGTGTGTGTGTGTGTGTGTGTGTGTGTGTGTGTGTGCATTAGACCAAGAGACCCAGGTAGTCGCCGACGAGCCCGAGAAGGAGACCCAGGTGGTCGCCGACAAGCCCGATGAGGAGACCCAGGTAGTCGCCGACGAGCCCGAGAAGGAGACCCAGGTAGTCGCCGACGAGCCGAGAAGGAGACCCAGGTAGTCGCCGACGAGCCCGAGAAGGAGACAGGTAGTCGCCGACGAGCACGAAGGAGACCAGTAGTCGCCGACGAGCGAGAAGGTGACCAGGTAGTTTAGGAGACCAGGTAGTCGCCGACGAGCCCGAGAAGGAGACCCAGGTAGTCGCGACGAGCCGAGAAGGAGACCAGGTAGTCGTCGACGAGCTCGAGAAGGAGACCCAGGTAGTCGCCGACGAGCCCG